>JACCGJ010023570.1:0-11807 GCA_013407085.1 Atriophallophorus winterbourni
TCTCCACCTGACGATGGCAAACAGCCTGAAACCGGTAGTGGTGTGTAAGGGATGGGGATGTGAGCACCACAATACTTTGGTCTTTTACATGCGCCTCAAGCGCTTGGCCAGGAATCACTTTGTGATTCTGTATGTGAACATCGTGGTTCTTTGTAAAAACCCTATATAACAGTGGCATACAAATATAACTTTGTTTACCGCTTTTCCACTGTTTCAAGGCTCACTGAACCTGATCTTACTGTCTCCACCTAACGCTGCAAACAGCCTGAACCGGTAGTGGGGTGTGTAATGGATGGGGATGTGAGCAACCACATACTTTGGTCTTTCATATGCAGGCCTCGATCGCTTGCCAGGAAATCACTTTGTGATTCTGTATTTGAACATCGTGGTTCTTTGTAAAAACCCTATATAACAGTGGCATACAAATATAACTTTGTTTACCGTTTTTTCACTGTTTCAAGGCTCACGGAACCTGATCTTACTGCCTCCACCTGAACAGGGCAAACAGCCTGAAACCGGTAGTGGTATGTAAGGGAAGGGGATGTGAGCACCACAATACTTTGGCCTTTCATATGCGCCTCGAGCGCATGGCCAGGAATCACTTTGTGATTCCGTATTTGAACATCGTGGTTCTTTGTAAGAACCCTATATAACAGTGGCATACAAATATAACTTTGTTTACCGCTTTTCCACTGTTTCAAGGCTCACTGAACCTGATCTTACTGTCTCCACCTGACGATGGCAAACCGCCTGAAACCGGTAGTGGTGTGTAAGGGATGGGGATGTGAGCACCACAATACTTTGGTCTTTCATATGCGCCTCGAGCGCTTGGCCAGGAATCACTTCGTGATTCTGTATTTGAACATCGTGGTTCTTTGTAAGAACCCTATATAACAGTGGCATACAAATATAACTTTATTTACCGCTTTTCCACTGTTTCAAGGCTCACTGAACCTGATCTTACTCTCTCCACCTGACGATGGCAAACAGCCTGAACCGGTAGTGGTGTGTAAGGGATGGGAGGTGAGACCCAGCCATATCATTGGTCGTGCGTAATGCGTCTCGAGCGCTTGGCCACGAATCACTGAGTGATTCTGTATTTGAACATCGTGGTTCTTTGTGAGGACCCGATATAACAGTGGCATACAGGTTTAACTAAGTTTACCGCTTTTCCACTGTTTCAAGGCTCACTGAACCTGATCTTACTGTCCCCACCTGACGATGGCAAACAGCCTGAAACCGGTAGTGGTGTGTAAGGGATGGGGATGTGAGCAACACATTACTTTGGTCATCCACAAGCGCCTTGAGTGCTTTGACCAAGAATCACTTTGTGATTCTGTGTCTGAACATCGTGGTTCGTTGTACGAACCCTATATAACAGTTGGCATACAAGTATAATCTTGTTTACCTTTAATCCACTGTTTCAAGGCTCACTGAACCTGGTCTTACTGTCTCCACCTGACGACGGCAAACAGCCAGAAACCGGTAGTGGTGTGTAAGGGATGGGGATGTGAGCAACACATTACTTTGGTTATCCATAAGCGCCTCGAGTGCTTAACCAAGAATCACTTTGTGATTCAGTGATTGAACATCGTGGTTCTTTGTAAAAACCCTATATAACAGTGGCATACAAGTTTAACTTTGTTTACCGCTTTTCCACTGTTTCAAGGCTCACTGAACCTGATCTTACTGTCTCCACCTGACGATGGCAAACAGCCTGAAACCGGTAGTGGTGTGTAAGAGATGGGGATGTGAGCACCAAATACATTGGTTTCTATAATGCGCCTCGAGCGCTTGCCCAGGAATCACTTTGTGATTCTGTATTTGAACATCATGGTTCTTTGTAAAAACCCTATATAACAGTGGCATACAAATATAACATTGTTTACCGCTTTCCCACTGTTTCAAGGCTCACTGAACCTGATCTTACTGTCTCCACCTGACGATGGCAAACAGCCTGAAACCGGTAGTGGTGTGTAAGGGATGGGGATTTGAGCACCAGAATACATTGGTCTTTTATATGCGCCTCGAGCGCTTGGCCAGGAATCACTTCGGTGATTCTGTATTTGAACATCGTGGTTCTTTGTAAGAACCCTATATAACAGTGGCATACAAATTTAACTTTGTTTACCGCTTTTCCACTGTTTCAAGGCTCAATGAACCTGATCTTACTGTCTCCACCTGACGATGGCAAACAGCCTGAAACCGGTAGTGGTGTGTAAGGGATGGGGATGTGAGCACCAGAATACATTGGTCTTTTATATGCGCCTCGAGCGTTTGGCCAGGAATCACTTAGTGATTCTGTATTTGAACATCGTGGTTCTTTGTAAGAACCCTATATAACAGTGGCATACAAATTTAACTTTGTTTACCGCTTTTTCCACTGTTTCAAGGCTCACTGAACCTGATCTTACTGTCTCCACTTGACGATGGCAAACAACCTGAAACCGGTAGTGGTGTGTAAGGGATGGGGATGTGAGCACCAGAATACTTAGCCCCGTTAGTTATGTACTTTTACGTATGTGGGTCGCTGTGTCAACTGACCTTGACCGTATTCACTTTTATCAGATTGACGTGGATACACACTGTGTGGAAAATCGGCCACTGATCCTGGTCATTCCCACGGGACGTGACACACTGTAAGCGTACTATATGCGGTTTGCGGCAAGGTCAAATAAGTGGTGGTGGGTTGACTCCTACTTAATCATGTTCCCTGTCCTGACTATCACCCTTGGTCTGACGAAGCTTCTGTGTCAGAAGTGAAACGTTAACCAAAAACTACTCTAACCGATTGCACACAAATTCCTTTGCATTATGAATACACGATCGGTCCCAAACATATTCCAATCGACATCTGAATACTTGTTTGTAACACTGGCCAAGATTGCTTCCGAATGGCATGAGAATTCACGAATGGCGAAATTGTTGAGACATGATTCGTTAAAACGATAAGAGGTGCGTAATTCCAGTCTGCTGCATCTTCAAACTCACGAGTTTCTGCTCCACACATCCAACGGTGAGTTCTTGCTTACATCATCAAAAACGTCAAACACTATATTGGCATTGATTTGATGTAAAAGGTTTTGCATTCCTAATGTATTATTGCCGATTCAGTTAACATGAAGACTTTATATTTGTCTTAGTATTTGATATGATTTTAACATTCATGGTGTTGTTTGAAATACATACATTTCTTTGATAACTGTCAGAATACCTCTTTGTAACAACTGACCATGATGATTTCCGAATTGCATGAGAATACACGAATGGCGATATCGCTTACACCGGACTCGTTTAAACGTTAGAAGTTGCGTCATTCCAGTCTGCTGCATCTTCAAACTAGCGCGTTACAGCTTGAAACATTCAACGGTGAGTTCTTGCTTACATTATCGAAAACGTCCATCGGTTTATTGGCATTGATTTGATGTTAAAGTATAGTGCATATCTAATGTATTATTGCCCACTCATTTGCCATTAGGACTTCATTTTTGTCTTAGTATTCGATATGATTTTAGCATTGATGATGCTGGTTCATATACATATACGTGTTTGATAATCATCTGAATACTTGTTTGTAACACTGGCTAAGATTGCTTCCGAATTGCAAGAGAATTCACGAATGGCGAAATTGTTGAGACATGACTCGTTTAAACGATGAGAGTTGCGTAATTCCAGTCTGCTGCATCTTCAAACTCGCGAGTTTCTGCTTCACACATCCAACGGTGAGTTCTTGCTTACATCATCAAAAACGTAAAACACTATATTGGCATTGATTTGATGTTAAAGGTTTTGCATTCGTAATGTATTATTGCCCATTCAGTTAGCATGAAGACTTTATATTTGTCTTAGTATTTGATATGATTTTAGCATTCATGGTGTTGTTTGAAATACATACATTTATCTGATAACTGTCAGAATACCTCTTTGTAACAACTGACCAAGATTATCTCCGAATTGCATGAGAATACACGAATGGCGATGTCGCTTACACCGGACTCGTTTACACGTTGGGAGTTGCGTCATTCCAGTCTGCTGCATCTTCAAACTAGCGCGTTGCAGATTGAAACATTCAACGGTGAGTTCTTGCTCACATCATCAAAAACGTCCATCGCTTTATTGGCATTGATTTGATGTCAAAGTATAGTGCATTTCTATGTATTATTGCCCATCCATTTGCCATTGAGACTTTATTTTTGTCTTAGTATTTGATATGATTTTAGCATTGATGATGCTGGTTTATATACATATACGTGTTTGATAATCATCTGAATACTTAATGCAAAGGAATTTGTGTGCAATCGGTTAGAGTAGTTTTTGGGTAACGTTTCACTTCTGACACAGAAGCTTCGTCAGACCAAGGGTGATAGTCAGGACAGGGAACATGATTAAGTAGCAGTCAACCCACCACCACTTATTTGACCTTACCGCTAAACAGCCTATAGCACGACTACAGTGTGTCACGTCTCGTGGGAATGACCAGGATCAGTGGCCGATTTTCCACACAATGTGTATCCACGTCAATCTGATACAAGTGAACACGGTCAAGGTCAGTTGACACAGCGGCCCACATACGTAAAAGTACATAACTAACTGGGCTAAGGTTAAGCTGTTTGAAGAAAAACAAAAATCTAATTAACTAGTAGGTATAAGGTGAATAAAATTATTTACTTTCGCATCAGTGCTGAGCGCCAGATTGTGGAGATTTCTGCCCCATCCACCTTATTGACCGCCAGTCGAACTGCCTTGGCAATTTCGACCGCCTCCGCATGTAGGCGTTCGCTATACGGTTTAATACCGCGTCTCAATATTGCCACATTGTCTAGATCAACACTGTGACCCGTATCTAAAACGTGCTCCGCTAAGGCGGAATCACGAATAAGGGATTGATATTCCCTCGCATCCCGGGGCTGTCTCCGGACACGCTTTCGGTGTTCTTCGATTCTAGTGTGAATTTCCCTGGAAGTCTGCCCTATGTACACACCCGAACAGTCCTTACAGTTGATTCTGTAGATGCTGTTCGTAACGCTAGCTAAAGGCGTCTTATCCTTGAGGTGCATCAGAACCGAACGGATAGTTTTCCCTTTCTTATAAGTTACGCGTATGGCCGCCTGGTTCAAGATTCTACGTATCGCTTCAGATGTGCATTTTACATACGGTATGCAAACTGTATCCCGCCAATGTTTCTCCGATTTTTCGGATGGGTATTTTACCTTGATCAATTCGCGTTTTACAAAACCTTTAGGATAACCGTGGTCTGTGAGCCTTTGGCCCGCTTCACGTTGCGCCTGTTTTCGCTCCCTTTCGTCGCTGCACAGGTGTTCTATCTTATGGAAAATGGAACAAGCTATGGAACTGAAGACCTGTCTTGGATGAGCGGAAGTGTATCGTAGTACAGCATCTGCATCGATAGGTTTCCGATAGACAGAAGTTTTTATTTTCCCGTCTACTTTTTGTGCTAAACAGTCTAAAAATGGAAGAGGGCCTGTGCAGGATTCCACTTCCTTTGTGACAGTAATACATGGGTCTATTTCATTTAAATAATTAAAGAAGGCCTCTAACTGATCTCGCTTGATGATAACAAATGTGTCATCAACATAGCGCCACCATAATTTTGGCTCGAGCCCTTCATTATTAAGGGCTTTGTTCTCGAAATGCTCCATATACATGTTCGCAAGTACTGGAGATATGGGTGAACCCATTGCCAACCCTTCTTTTTGTCTATATAATTGCTCATTAAATACGAAGTGGTTCCTGCTTAGGCAGATCGATACACCATTGACAACGAACAGGCAGACGCGGTAAGAAAATGTATCGCAGGTGTCATTAAAAACCAGGAACAAGGCGATGCAAACCTTGATTCACACGAAAGACAAGCACTTCTTACGCTGAAACAAGATACAAATATAGCCATTACTAAGGCTGACAAAGGTAAAGTAACAGTAATTTTGAACAAATGCGATTATTTAGACAAGGTTGGGGTACACTTATCCGAGGGCCCTTATGAACGGATAGATAATGGAAAAATGAAAAAAAGTAATGAATAACTGCAAAACGGTCGTCTCTAGGTATTTGCGTGGCGTTAAGGAGAGTTTGGGAAAGGGATTGTGGTATAACCTGTATCCCAAGTCTACTCTAACTCCTAGGTTCTACGGCCTACCTAAAATACATAAAGAAGGCATTCCTGTAAGACCTATCGTCGACGGTATCGGATCACCTGCGCACGAGTTAGCTAGACATTTGGCTTATTTGTTGAAACCTTTAGTCGGCAATACAGCCTCGTTAATCAAGAACGCATATGACTTTGCAGCACGCTTAAAGTCGGTAACAATAGATGACGATGAAATAATGGTTAGCTTTGACGTGAGCGCTTTGTTCACCAACGTCGATACAACAAATGCGTTACAACTAGCTAGACGGGCTTTGGAAACTGATGCCAGTTTGTCAGATCGCACAAACTTGAGCGTCCAACAAATTATCAATGGTGTATCGATCTGCCTAAACATGAACCACTTCGTATTTAATGAGCAATTATATAGACAAAAAGAAGGGTTGGCAATGGGTTCACCCATATCTCCAGTACTTGCGAACATGTATATGGAGCATTTCGAGAACAAAGCCCTTAATAATGAAGGGCTCGAGCCAAAATTATGGTGGCGCTATGTTGATGACACATTTGTTATCATCAAGCGAGATCAGTTAGAGGCCTTCTTTAAATATTTAAATGAAATAGACCCATGTATTACTGTCACAAAGGAAGTGGAATCCTGCACAGGCACTCTTCCATTTTTAGACTGTTTAGCACAAAAAGTAGACGGGAAAATAAAAACTTCTGTCTATCGGAAACCTATCGATACAGATGCTGTACTACGATACACTTTCGCTCATCCAAGACAGGTCTTCAGTTCCATAGCTTGTTCCATTTTCCATAAGATAGAACACCTGTGCAGCGACGAAAGGGAGCGAAAACAGGCGCACCGTGAAGCGAGCCAAAGGCTCACAGACCACGGTTATCCTAATGGTTTTGTAAAACGCCAATTGATCAAGGTAAAATACCCATCCGAAAAATCGGAGAAACATTGGCGGGATACAGTTTGCATACCGTATGTAAAATGCACATCTGAAGCGATACGTAGAATCTTGAACCAGGCGGCCATACGCGTAACTTATAAGAAAGGGAAATCTATCCGCTCGGTTCTGATGCACCTCAAGGATAAGACGCCTTTATCTAGCGTTACGAACAGCATCTACAGAATCAACTGTAAGGACTGTTCGGGTGTTTACATAGGGCAGACTTCCAGGGAAATTCACACTAGAATCGAAGAACACCGAAAGCGTGTCCGGAGACAGCCCCGGGATGCGAGGGAATATCAATCCCTTATTCGTGATTCCGCCTTGCGGAGCACGTTTTAGATACGGGCCACAGCGTCGATCTAGAAAATGTTGCAATATTGAGACGCGGTATTAAACCGTATAGCGAACGCCTACATGCGGAGGCGGTCGAAATTGCCAAGGCAGGTCGACTGGCGGTCAATAAGGTGGATGGGGCAGAAATCCCCACAATCTGGCGCTCAGCACTGATGCGAAAGTAAATAATAATTTTTATTCACCTTATACCTACTAGTTAATTAGATTTTTGTTTTTCTTCAAACAGCTTAACCTTAACCCTGTTAGTTATGTACTTTTACGTATGTGGGCCGCTGTGTCAACTGACCTTGACCGTGTTCACTTGTATCAGATAGACGTGGATACACACTGTGTGGAAAATCGGCCACTGATCCTGGTCATTCCCACGGGACGTGACACACTGTAGGCGTACTATAGGCTGTTTAGCGGCAAGGTCAAATAAATGGTGGTGGGTTGACTGCTACTTAATCATGTTCCCTGTCCTGACTATCACACTTGGTCGGACGAAGCTTCTGTGTCAGAAGTGAAACGTTACACAAAAACTACTCTAACCGATTGCACACAAATTCCTTTGCATTATGAATACACGATCGGTCCCAAACATATTCCAATCGACATCTGAATACTTGTTTGTAACACTGGCCAAGATTGCTTCCGAATGGCATGAGAATTCACGAATGGCGAAATTGTTGAGACATGACTCGTTTAAACGATGAGAGTTGCGTAATTCCAGTTTGCTGCATCTTCAAACTCGCGAATTTCTGCTCCACACATCCAACGGTGAGTTTTTGCTTACATCATCAAAAACGTCAAACACTATATTGGCATTGATTTGATGTTAAAGTTTTTTGCATTCCTAATGTATTATTGTCCATTCAGTTAACATGAAGACTTCATATTTGTCTTAGTATTTGATATGATTTTTGCATTCATGGTGTTGTTTGAAATACATACATTTCTTTGATAACTGTCAGAATACCTCTTTGTAACAACTGACCAAGATTATCTCCGAATTGCATGATAAGACACGAAAGGCGATGTCGCTTACACTGGACTCGTTTGAACGTTAGGAGTTGCGTCATTCCAGTCTGCTGCATCTTCAAACTAGCGCGTTGCAGCTTGAAACATTCAACAGTGAGTTCTTGCTTACATTATCAAAAACGTCCATCGGTTTATTGCCATTGATTTGATATTAAAGTATAGTGCATATCTAATGTATTATTGCCCATACATTTGCAATTAAGACTTTATTTTTGTCTTAGTATTTGATATGATTTTAGCATTGATGATGCCGGTTTATATACATATACGTGTTTGATAATCATCTGAATACTTCTTTGTAACACTGGCCAAGATTGCTTCCGAATTGCATGAGAATTCACGAATGGCAAAATTGTTGAGACATGACTCGTTTAAACGATGAGAGTTGCGTAATTCCAGTCTGCTGCATCTTCAAACTCACGAGTTTCTGCTTCACTCATCCAACGGTGAGTTCTTGCTTACATCATCAAAAACGTCAAACACTATATTGGCATTGATTTGATGTTAAAGTTTTCGCATTCCTAATGTATTATTGCCCATTCAGTTAACATGAAGACTTTATATGTGTCTTAGTATTTGATATGATTTTAGCATTCATGGTGTTGTTTGAAATACATACATTTCTCTGATAACTGTCAGAATACATCTTTGTAACAACTGACCAAGATGATTTCCGAATTGCATGAGAATACACGAATGGCGACATCGCTTACACCGGACTCGCTTAAACGTTAGCAGTTGCGTCATTCCAGTCTGCTGCATCTTCAAACTAGCGCGTTGCAGCTTGAAACATTCAATGGTGAGTTCTTGCTCACATTATCAAAAACGTCCATCGGTTTATTGGCATTGATTTGATGTTAAAGTATAGTGCATTTCTAATGTATTATTGCCCGTTCATTTGCCATTAAAACTCTATTTTTGTCTTAGTATTTGATATGATTTTAGCATTGATGATGCCGGTTTATATACATATACGTGATTGATAATCATCTGAATACTTGTTTGTAACACTGGCCAAGATTGCTTCCGAATGGCATGAGAATTCACGAATGGCGAAATTGTTGAGACATGGCTCGTTTAAACGAAAAGCGTTGCGTAATTCCAGTCTGCTGCATCTTCAAACTCACGAGTTTCTGCTCCACACATCCAACGGTGAGTTCTTGCTTACATCATCAAAAACGTCAAACACTATATTGGCATTGATTTGATGTAAAAGGTTTTGCATTCCTAATGTATTATTGCCGATTCAGTTAACATGAAGACTTTATATTTGTCTTAGTATTTGATATGATTTTAACATTCATGGTGTTGTTTGAAATACATACATTTCTTTGATAACTGTCAGAATACCTCTTTGTAACAACTGACCATGATGATTTCCGAATTGCATGAGAATACACGAATGGCGATATCGCTTACACCGGACTCGTTTATACGTTAGGAGTTGCGTCATTCCAGTCTGCTGCATCTTCAAACTAGCGCGTTGCAGCTTGAAACATTCAACGGTGAGTTCTTGCTCACATTATCAAAAAACGTCCATCGGTTTATTGGCATTGATTTGATGTTAATGTATAGTGCATTTCTAATGTATTATTGCCCGTTCATTTGCCATTAAAACTTTATTTTTGTCTTAGTATTTGATATGATTTTAGCATCGATGATGATGGTTTATATACATATACGTTTAAGCAATGAGAGTTGCGTAATTCCAGTTTGCTGCATCTTCAAACTCGCGGGATTCTGCTTCACACATCCAACGGTGAGTTTTTGCTCACATCATCAAAAACGTTTGCACTCATCAGGTAGGGACAGTAAGATCAGGATCCGCATGCGCTTGAAACAGTGGAAGAATGGTGAACAAGGAGCGCTTGTATGCCACTGTTGGATAAGGCTGGTACGACCAACCTGTTCAAAGCATGTGTGCAAACACATGTTAAATGGGGTTAAACCGATAACCATGAAACAAAATATTCATTTGCATGCTTTTCCGTCATTCACACCCCACGACCGGTTTCGTGCTGTTTGCACTCATCAGGTAGGGACAGTAAGATCAGGATCCGCATGCGCTTGAAACAGTGGAAGAATGGTAAGCAAAGAGCGCTTGTATGCCACTGTTGAATAAGGCTGGTACGACCAACCTGTTCAAAGCACGTATCCAAACACATGTTAAATGGGGTTAAACCCATAACCATGAAACAAAATATTCATTTGCATGCTTTTCCGTCATTCACACCCCACGACCGGTTTCGTGCTGTTTGCGCTCATCAGGTAGGCACAGTAAGATTAGGATCCGCATGCGCTTGAAACAGTGGAAGAATGGTAAACAAGGAGCGCTTGTATGCCACTGTTGGATAAGGCTGGTACGACCAACCTGTTCCAAGCATGTGTCCGAACACATGTTAAATGGGGTTAAACCCATAACCATGAAACAAAACATTCATTTGCATGCTTTTCCGTCATTCACACCCCACGACCGGTTTCGTGCTGTTTGCACTCATCAGGTAGGGACAGTAAGATCAGGATCCGCATGCGCTTGAAACAGTGGAAGAATGGTAAACAAGGAGCGCTTGTATGTCACTGTTGGTTAAGGCTGGTACGACCAACCTGTTCAAAGCATGTGTACAAACACATGTTAAATGGGGTTAAACCCATAACCATGAAACAAAATATTCATTTGCATGCTTTTCCGTCATTCACACCCCACGACCGGTTTCGTGCTGTTTGCACTCATCAGGTAGGGACAGTAAGATCAGGATCCGCATTAGCTTGAAACAATGGAAGAACGGAAAACAAGGAGCGCTTGTATGCCACTGTTGGACACATGCTTTGAACAGGTTGGTCGTACCAGCCTTAACCAACAGTGGCATACAAGCGCTCGTTGTTTACCATTCTTCCACTGTTTCAAGCGCATGCGGATCCTGATCTTACTGTCCCTACCTGATGAGTGCAAACAGCACGAAACCGGTCGTGGGGTGTGAATGACGGAAAAGCATGCAAATGAATATTTTGTTTCATGGTTATGGGTTTATCCTCATTCAACATGTGTTTGGACATATGCTTTGAATAGGTTGGTCGTACCAGCCTTATCCAACAGTGGCATACAAGTGCTCCTTGTTTACCATTCTTCCACTGTTTCAAGCGAAACGCGGATCCTAGCTACTGCCTACCTGAGATGCAAACAGCACAAACCGGTCGTGGGGTGTGAATACGGAAGCATGTCAAATGAATATTTTGTTTCTGGTTAGGGTTTTAACCCCATTTTCACCATGTGTTTGGACACCTGCTTTGAACATTTTGGTCGTGCCCAGCCTTTCCAACATGGCAGACAAGCGCTCCTTCTTAGCCATTCTTCCACTGTTTCA
>JACCGJ010023573.1:0-10219 GCA_013407085.1 Atriophallophorus winterbourni
GCACCATACAATGTCCTTGGATAGGACAAGGGGCAGTGACTTTTGGAGCGGCGAGTCACATCCGCCGCGTCGTGATGTCATTATTGGATTTTTGTGGCTTTTTATAGGGAGAACGCTTGCCAGGCGAAAACCCACCACACCCTCAGACACCACCGCCGAACCTTTCGCTGAGCTCGGAGAACCGAGCCCACCCAGCTGGCACCACGTGGAGGGATTTCGGCAAGCCATCTATACTGTATATATATATATAATATATAGAGTATAGAGAATATGAGATATTAAATAGATATTATAGATAGATAGATATATTTATATCTATTATATATGAGATATATATATATATAGATTATATATATATATATACCATTGGTCCGCATCGACCGAAGGAAGCCAACAACTACAGGTGGCACTTGATTTAGCACGGCCTTTCATGTATGTAAGTGTGAAATCATAAGTCTCATCCAGGCTGCGCGTAGGCTTAGATACTGTCAGGTTGCCCAGGCCTAGACAGAAATAGTAACGAAGAAAGTGCCATGTGACTCCAGCGTGTTTCCGCATGCAGCTCAATACATTTGGCAAATCAATTTTGCACGGTGATAGTTGCGCAATACAGAATTACACATCGCTTCATACACAGCGCAGAATAATAGCACCGCTTTACATCTATTAATCTGCCGTCAACCTTCAACTTACGTATTTTATGAAATTTTGAGCTAATATGACGTCCATTATCTCGAATATAGGCCTTCCAATTCACGCAGAACGCGCAGCCCAACTTGGTTTAGTTCATCGGGTCGTTCCGGATGATCAAGTGTGGCCAGTCAGTTTGCAGTTGGCTCAGGTGATTGCGGCACACAGCCGGCCGGTTGTGCGCATGGGTAAACGTGCCCTCGTCACTCAGGTTTGTCTTTCCATGACTGTGAATGCTTCGTAGTATTCATCATAATTCCTATAGTCTTCATGCCTCGACACACTGCAATGCTGATACACCATTATGTTGTAGAAGTATATGTCTGCTATATTAATGTTTCTCACGAGTTTGTTTGTTTGCCTTGAAATTGCACTGGATTCCATTACAAAAGTTTTGTCATTTGACAATCACTTGGATTTTCTCAAATAACAAGCTTAAATCCGTTCGCTTATTGCCTCGAAACAATGGGAAACTTGGCATGATATTAGCCCATAAGTAGTCCATGGCTGTGCAACGCTTGGTCTCACTCCACCCTTATGATTTAATTCATAGATGCATGCATATATAGATATAGATAGCATCATCTTGATCATCATGATACACCAGTCTGGAGCCAGAGGAGTAAGTGGCAAGCAATATAAAGTAAAAGAAGCTTCTTTGGAAACACGTAAATAGCCATTTGAGAAATAAAGTATGCAAATGTGTACGATAGGCAGCGTGCTTTTATTGTTTCACGTTAGATGATTTTATATTTTTCGAATTTAACTAATATACAATACAATGGTATCGTAATATAATTTCTATGCACATAATACACTACATTGGCACCACTGACTTTGGTAAGCAGCAATGTCGCATATCGTTACATCCCAGCCTGCTTCGTCATTGACTGGCCACCCGGTCGTTTATCCCAGCCTCTATCAAGGTCAGAGATTAATGCACGGGGTGGTTAACGGTGATGAGATATTCTTAAAACATTCCCTAGTCGTCGGCGTCATTGAATGCGAGCATTTTTTAATGAGCAACTGGGTTCTAAACCGAAAGCTGGTGCACACCTTCCGCTCTGAGTAATGCGTGGCACAAATACAATTGTGTTGTACACTCTACCCTTAAAACGAGCGGCGTTTAGCGTCGTCGCCATAATCAGTGAAGTTTAGCTAACGCTACACGCTGTGAGATCGCGTCTTCGACAAACGCGAGCAGAAATACGACTTCCGAGGTTAACGAATTTAATGACCAGTCCTAGATTGACACCATAGACAATCCTATTTGTCTCCATGACTCCATGGACAGTTCCATAGATTTTCACGATCGATATAATCAAACGCTGTTGTAGAGTTCATCTTCATCATCTCTGATTTACTAGGAGTTTCGAGAAAAATCACGCTTTTATACAGTCTTCTGTATCCTCAAAATCATTGGGTCCAAAATGGCAGTTAAACTGTGGTTCAAAATGTATAACTGGCTTTAACCCATTTTGGGGAGAATCCGCAGAAACCCAGTGTTTAGCTACATAGACATTCAGCCTGCATTTCTTATTAAACGTGATTGTATAAGAATCTACTGCTGATCACTCCTGCCACTCCTCGATACAAACCTTTTGAGTTTCTCTAATATAACTGATCCTTGGCAAGGTCAGAACTACAATTAATCGGCGCACTTGCTAACATTATGCCCAATTTATCAAAGGTGTCTATCGACTAGAATCCAATATAACAGCGCGATATCTTCTCTTTCACTCGAAACGTTTCCTTTATCATCATCATTGTAGACAGCAATACACCGCTAACATGTACCAAGTGCTTAACTGCCATACAACCATGACATAATAAAATATTGTAAAAGATATGGAGAAGGATGGGACCTCAAAAGCTACTGAACCTATAGCAGATTGAACACAGACGCACTGGGATGAGGTGCCTACACCTCGAATCAAACATGCATTCAAGCATGTGTTGTGAACGAGTAGAGCGCCATCAGCATGACAGCTTCCTTGCGGCTTTCACTGTCACGCATCGCAACAGGCTTTTCTTGCCACTTCACTTGATAACAGACAAGATTACTCAAACACTCCAAGAAGATGTCTACAACAAGACCGCCACTGAACTTGATTTGGGGTCATATCGCTAAGCGTAAAAATTCACCGTGAGGTTTCATCTTTTGGACTCCAACCGAGAAGACGGATCGCACCAACCGACCGGCGTCTGTCCATCGATCTTCCTGGTGTGAGTAACTCTGCTTGCACCCAAACACACCATCCATTATGACTCGATTGGTTACGGAGGTATACAAACCATCGTACCACGTTAAAGTCCAGTCTCCTTCACAAGCTTGGTCAGGTCTTTTGACGTCATCATTACTTAACAGTCGTCTATTCTGCGGATTGCGTAAGCTCGTGATCATGGATAACAACCTCGAATCATGATGTGTATTGGTTTATGTGTATAGCGCAACAGAAAGCGTTTTTAACAATCGTTTCGCTACTTCGTGACCTCGAGCCAGTAATTCACCCAGACTAATTATGGATGAATTCATGACTGCATCTTATTGCTTTTCAACTGATGCGTAACTTTTTCTACTCCATCTTTTTTATAGATGAATATGTCAGACGTTTCTGAAGCATACAATTTCGCAACTCAGGTGATGCTTGAAAATTTGGACTTGGAAGATGCTCAAGCGGGTTTGAAAAGTTTCCTAGAAAGGAAACCTCTTCCCACTTGGACTCATAAACCCAATTAATTCGAATTCTGCGTTTTTTACACATTTTACTACTTAATATATCAGTTACGCTTTCTTGATTTTCTTTTTTCAACTACTCAACCAATGTATTCAGATGAAAAGTTTGTTGCACGGGGATTCTATCGAGCATGTCAACCTACCATTGTTTCTAAGATGTTCTTTTTCATTAATCGCTAGTTTCGGCAACGCCGTTTTCTGTACCGGTACTGCTGGGAAGTTCGATAGCATTGGTGTTTTTATGCTGGTAACACAATTAGTTGTAACGTGTGTGTGTTGCGTAAGTAACATCGTGCTGCGTTGGCTGGTAGTGTAGGCATTTTAGCGACTTAAGTAGTGAGCAACCTTTTTAATGTTGCATATCAGTGCGAGACAGCTGTGACGCTAACGTCGTCTGCTCGTGAACAAAACATTTGCAAATATGTTTCAACCGAGATGGTGCTCTTCTGCCGATTCTGTAGCCTTTCAATTCCAAACTTTCCGAATCTATTTACCATAGTATTTTGGCGTGGTATATCATGGCGATAGCATTCGTTACCTGCTACTGCTCTCTGTTCATGTTCACCTGGCGGCTATCTTATCTTATTCTTACGCATTTGTAATTTGCCCCAAACACCCAATCTGCATCTTTCCCTATCCCTACTTGAAAAATTTATCGGTCCTTTGGAGGTTACTTATTCAGTACTTGCTATCGACATGTGCTTCAGCTGTTGTCACAGCGTGTCAAATGACAATGTAAAACCAATAATCCAACTCACGGAATGAGTGTTTTGGTTTTTTGTTCGCTTTCTTCGAAATCTTAGTTAAACTGACACAACTAATATCGAGGATTTCTAATTTTAATGTTATGTGAAGCAGTGTAAAATGTTTGTCTTCTGCGTGGATGGTTGGCTGGTGGGTGTGAATTAGGTATTCCGAGTAGATCGAAAAGATTTACATCAAATCTCTGACCAATTCCTTGTGTATGCTTAATCGTTTTCGTGTGGTAAATGTGTTGAACTTTGCTTGTTACACCAAAATTTATTGTTCGACCACTCCAAACTACTCTATTTTCAGAGCGAAAACCACTCATTGTTTTTGAAAAGCTCATCTTACATGCATGATCACGTATTAAACTCTTTCGGTTCGTGATTTGCGTCTAATCTTACTTATTTGCACATTTTCTAACCGCTATTACCAGTCATTTAATTCACGCGATTGATTAATTTTCCTATTCTTTGCGATTATGTATCCAGGCCGTATATTTTCAACGCCACCAAGTGTGCCTCCTTATACACGCCGACTTTTAGACCAACCAAACATGTTCGCTACGTATTAATGTTCAATATTTTCATGCAGATGCAATGTATGGATTCAGAATTAAGAAAAGCATTAGTTGTATTTTGTATCAGTAGTGGTATTTCGCTGCTGTTTTTATGCAATATAGCATCTTTTGCAACGCATGCATACGTATTTATTATTAACTTGTTGCCCAAGATAAAAACCATTTCATCTCAAGCACGGTCGATGTTGACCATGGAAGTACATCATAGCCCACGTGCAGTCTCTGACTGTGCGGCACTTTGCCTGAATCACGCTTGTGCTTTCATACATACATACATGAGGTTTTCATGTTCAATCTCTTCAACTGTTAGACTGTCTGACCCGAGGCACATTGCTTTCAATCGGATAAATGATGCTCCTTCGATTAGCTATTATCATCAGGTGTTCAGCTGGCATTGAAAGTTGTGCACAAATATTCGATCATGTTTATAACCGTTTTTTCTTCACACTTCCGAGACTATATTTTTTGATGTTTTGGAATCGAACGTTGTTTTAATCCTTATTTTATTTATAGCAATGTGCAAATGTCGTTTTTAATTCAAATTCGCCAGCATGTCTGATCACAATTTGGAGGTTTTATCTGCCGATCTGGTAGCTGACGGAGATGCAGTGCCATCCGTTCCGATAGCCGAAAATTTACCAGAACGAGAGACATTCAAACGTGCCCTTAATTCAATCACCGATTATTTGTCCTGTGATATCGATGGTGAGTTTCGTTGCTGCGCGTTAACATCGCTGTTCACCGTCGTGAAATATATATATATATATATATATATATATATTTGAGATTACCTACAGTTCTGTTAATAGATGTTTTGTCTAGTTGACCGTCTTCGTTTTTTATCCACTAGGAATGTGCATTCCTTTCGGTATGATTTTGCATTATGTGTTAAATCACAAGTTTGTATATAGGCAGTGTCTCAAGGTCATTGACAGTACGTGTAATACGTCGGGGTTGTCTCGTACCAGGAAAATATAAGAAATTCAAAATGCATGAAAGCTCTTGTGTGCCATGAAAAACTAGGAAATCGTGGAATTTTGTAACATGACATGGCTACATGTTCTGTTTTGTAAGCCTGTGTGCAATTCGTTTGGCCTTTACGTAATGCCCATTCCACCATTCCACCCCCTTTGGAATACAAGAGTCGTCTAATCTCCAATCAACAGTTACCAAGAGCCTACCGCACGCTCGCCCCATCCGTGCAAATATTCAGCAACGCGCTCTATACCCCACATGAAAAATGATGCTTCAACCTTATGCCTCGACAAGTGCGCGGTCCGATGATTTAATTATTTCCGTGGGGTAGAATAAAATCGAGAGAATTCGTGTCGCTTTTGCTGACATTTTTTCACCGAAAAAATTGACTTTCTGATTGCAGCACATTCGAAATGTGACCGGTTTAAATTGCATAGACATGGCGCAGTCGGCCCATGTGACGCTGTTGAAGTTGTGTCAAAATGTTTTATGTTTTATATATAGAGCATTTATGCATTTGTTGTTTTATTCATTCGCGCTAATTTCCACGCGTGACGGTTGTATCGTATGGTATGATGGTATGAAAGCACAAGCCTGATCCAGACAAAGTGCCGCACAGTCAGAGACTGCACGTGGGCTAAGATACTATCAGGTTGCCCAGGCCTAGACATATATGGGAAAGGAATATAGCAATGGCAGTGAAACTCCACCGTGTATTTGCATGCAGCTCACTACCTCTGACCAATCAATTTAGCACAGCATAAAGCACTGCATGATTGCACATCCATGCTGCGGTTGTATCTTACATTAGAAATATTCCCCTTTCGTTCATGTTTTCCTTACAAGAAAGTATTTAGTACCCACTCGTCTGATACCGTCATTTTGATTATCTTTTTCGTTTAGAGTTGCTCGAGACGGGGGTTTCATGGACAGGCTTTGCCGCTCCACATTCTCAAAACTGTCTTCCTCCAATGTCTGAAAAATCGGCACATTAATTAAACAAAATTAACTTGTTTTTTAGTAGAGCGGGACGAATTTGATGTTGACCTGAATTGATAACCAGCAGCCAAAGAGTTGGATAAGCCTTCATTAAACGAATCTTATATCTCTGAGGTATTATCGTGCAATGGGTTTTGGTGTATCTTTACTACGCTGTTTTGAAGTGTAACGTTTTCGTGAGAATGATTTCGACAAGTTGCAAACACATGTAACGTTTATGCTAACATCAGCTGTTGCCACTCTCCTGCACGCTCAAATTCTCAACTGGATGTGCATTATGTACGTTCCTACCTATTGACCAGCTGAAAATGTTCATCGTAGCAATTAAAGAAGAAGGAAACGAATTTTTAGCGAACCAAGTTATTTTAAAAACAAATTTTTCATACAAATAACGAACCCGAGAAACCAATGTATCGTTGTGCTCTCATCGCCATCCCTTACACACCACGAGAGGGTTCAATGGGACATTTTTTAAATTGGAAGTCACATTCAAATCCAAAAGCTTTGGTTTCGTCTACAGCGGCATCAAGCGTTCGAACGGAAGTTGACGAAATGTCAGGCTGCATGATTTTTAAAACCTCCATGTACACGTTTTCTTTCGCATTTTTCTGGCCGACGCAGCAAATTCCCTATTTTTCTTAATGAAAATATTGCACAACATTTAAAGCGTGTGAGGCATCAAACGTCCTTCGTTTACATGGAAACGAAAAAACGATCAATTCTCATTTATTCGTTTTTAGGTGTCGTGCTGAATTGTAGCGTTTTGCAGAAATTGAACGAGGCACTCACCGAGCAATGTTCCAAGTTTACGACAGACGCGCAATCGATAGTGGATAAGCTCTCGTCTGCTAACGATCGGCGTAAGTTTCCTCGGGGTAAACAACCAGTGATCCTTATGCGCACCAATCGGTTACGATATGTAATGTTGTTATTTTCAGTTTCCGCGTTGAGGTCAAATTTGGCTAAAATAGACGATTTCGGTCGCCGTATCTCAGAACTCGAGCAAGCTGCGCTTGTTGTGGATGATTACACCAAAAAACTTGGTAATGTGAATAAACTTCATTATTAACCATTCCGTGCGTTCGCACAACGATATCCGTAGAGACTTAGCATATCCGCCTTTAAGAAAATTTTTAAATAAGTCGAATGATGTGTGATTTATGCCCTCAAAATGTGTTGTGACAGTAGCTCGTCAGTAAACTTATCAGCTCAGATAATTCAAAATATCGTTTACGTATGAGCAATCACATAAAACATTTTTATAGAGAAGAATCTCGCACTAGACTTTTAGACCACTACATAGAGACTAGTTTGGCCTCATTTCTGCTTTTACAAATGTACTAATAAACCTGCAGTTTTGCATATTCGGATTCACTCAAGTATGCATTTCGACCGTGTCGTTAACACTCATGTGGGTCCTTTTGATTCGCACGTAACGAAATCCATCTTAAAATTAAATGACGCACAAATCCATAGACAGCTTTCCAATATCTCCGGCCTAACAGTTCAAGAGTTGTGTACCGCTGTATTGCCTTCCCACTCACCTCCAAACTTGCTCATTCTCGTAAGCTCCATCATCGGTGTGCCCATCGAGATAGTTGTAGCGACATGTTACAATTCCTTCCATATAATTTGTAGTTTACTATCTGGTCACTTATTTGGCTTTCACTGAACTGATGCTCACGTAAATAGCAATGATTTTCATATTGTTTTTCAACTTCATTTTAGTTGCTAACACTTCAACTTTTCTTTATAGAATCTCGTTTCGTAGAGGCGGGCCTCATATGAACATTGGCATTCATAATCAACACCTGAACGGTACATTACCGAACACTTTCGATGCCATAAAATAAATTCATTTGTGACTACTCGTCAGTACCAAATCCTTTGAAATATTCACAAATGAATTTACTAAACGTGTACACACTATCATCTATTTATTTTCATGCTTTTTCTCGAAAATAGTTTGCCATTTCGGTGTGGCTAGGAAAACTTACTGCACAAATGAAAACAGTTTGAACCCTGTTACACCGTTGAAATGACAAAATCCGAATGTTTTTTTTAAACGTGTATCTCGATAAAATATCGGAAATGATCATCGTGCTGTAGTGTATATTTTATCACGACCTCCTCTACAATATTCCATTTTGGAACTAATTTCGTTTTTTAATGTAAAGACTGCAATGGTTGTTGGAGTCAGATTCGTAGTCAACGTCTTAGTGCCCAAACGGAAGAATGCCTCTGTTATCGAAACAAAAATTTTAATTTGCTGTTTTGCAGTTATTTCACCAAGGAATATGTAACAAGTCATTTTTAGCGAAATTCGCAGAGACAGTCCCCTTATTTCGCACAAAATGTCACTTCAAAATCTATCATCATTGATGGAAAGTATGAAAATTGGAAAAAGCTACAAAATTTCCACGGCATTTGTCTCATCCGCGCTTCCATCTAAAAATCAACTTCGAAACAGGTCATCAAAAATATTCAAATAATGTTTATATGTGGTCAAAATTCGGATCGAAATGCATGTAACAGGACGTGTTGCACTCGATGACAGTCAAGGGCCACTGGACGTCGTAGCTTGCGTAGAGAACGTTCACAACTCGCTATCCCACGAGGATATGGAAAGTTTGTAGCAGTCTTGAACTAATCTACGATGAGTTTGCTAATTTCGCTATTTAAATGAGGTGAGTACATGACGAATGCCCTCATACATGAGATTACGGTGTCAAATTAGATTTCGTAGGTAAACGATAAAGTACAAGAACGCATGATAACGTACGAGATGACGAGGGGAATAAAACGAAAGTTGAAGCATTGCATTGTATGGTCCAGATCTATCGTGTGTAATCACAAGTGTGTTCTGATGTTTTTTCCATCGCGCGGAGACTAAACCTTAACGTGGTGCGATGGATTGTGCACCATCGGGCTATACTGGGCACAAGCAAAGTTACTCATACCAGGAAGTTCGATAGATATAGGTCAGTCGAACTCGGTTTCAGCCCACTGTCTTGTGGGTAAGGCTGTTTAGCCAAAAGCTTTCGTCGAGAACCCGAAGTGTTCTCCTGTCTAGGCATTGGCGACCTGGCAGTATCCAAATCCACCATCACACAACTCGAATTTTATAGTGCATCGGCTGTCGCACACGAAAAATCCGTACGCCTTACCTGCTGCATACAGCAATTCGGGTAAGAAAAACAAGCTACTGCTGGCACTAATCTTCATTTTTTCTGTCAACTCCCCTTCCTTGCTTTTAAATTCATATCCTTCCGCGTCCAGTGTGATAAGCGGCCGATCCGAAACTTTTTAAAGCTTAACATATCTGAAGCCCAAAAATCGCATTTTATAAAACCGCGCATGTCTGCATTCATAGGTACCATGAATGTGAGAACGCAGCGTCAATAAGGTCAGCAAGTTTCTTATGTCCTCTATTTAGACTCATTGTCTATCGGTGGTTGTTGCTAGTCATAGACAAGACTTTCTCTACGATAATT
>JACCGJ010023574.1:0-17042 GCA_013407085.1 Atriophallophorus winterbourni
AACTAATAAGGTTAGTCAAGCATGATCTATTTTTAAGAAATCCATGTTGAGTTACATTCGGTAGAAAATGCCGACAAATAATCTGACACATTTTGTCAGGCAGTATTTTTCCAATACTTTCAAGACGATGCTAGTGGTGCTGACTGTCTATAGTTACCAAGAGTTGACCTGCAACCACCCTTCTGTATTGCTACTATATTGGCTTCTTCCCACTTACTAGGAACGGCTTCCAATTTCAAGCATGAAGTTTCTGTAAGCACTGAGGCGAGATGTTTTAGCATAATTGAGTGGATACCGTCTGGTAAGTCAACTTTGTTAACGCGAACATCGACAAGTGCTTCATACACCTCGGCTCATTGAAGGACAACTCATGAGCACCGGGTAGTAGATTAAACGACCTTGACGGAGAATATAAACAATTATCGCGTCTCTGAACGCCACTAAAAAACCTGGAGAAAGCAGTCGCCTAAGAATGGTCGATATCGGCTACTTTTCCGGCCTCTAGTTTCAAATCTCCAATCGTTTCCCTGGTTTTACCTTTTGATTGAGCGTAGCTATAAAATCTTTTCGGATTGGATTTAGCATCCCTAGATAAAGATAACTCAAACTCCTGTTTGAAAAAACAGTGTACTTTAACACAAGCGTTCCGAGCGGTTTGTACCGGAGCCAAGAACCAGAATTGTGTGATAGCTTATATTGCCGTCATAGACGATCACGTTTATTGGTAGACCGACGAAATCCATCAGGGCGGCCTATGATGCATAGCACGACTTGCAGCAGAGCAAATCTTCTAGATACTTACAAATACTATCACAGTCTAAAGAGTTATATTTTAACAAATTTTACACCTGAGGCACATTGCGCAGCCAATTTGAAGTCAGCTGTTACGACTATACTTAAATCCTTAACCCTCCTAATAAATATCAAGTAGACACTACCACTATTTGCAGTTACTCTAATTTTGCCGACTGCTGCGAACAACAGATGACATTTACTATATTTCAGAGGAAGATCACAATCCTGTGACCATCTATTTACCTTTTTAATATATTTCAACAAATCACCGTGATCCCTTGATCTGGTGAATTTAACATGATCAGCAAACATGTAACAGGCATGAAAACTGCGATGGCATATCATCGATGAAGATCAGAAGCGTATTGAGCCTTGTTCTAAATTCTGTGGCACCCCACTGGTAGCTTTTGCGAATTCAGAGGTAGTATCTTTAACACGGACATAGAAGGATCTCTCACGAAGAAAACTGGTTATTCAATCGTGAAGCTTACTGGATACTTCTTTGTCAGCGATTTTCATACCCATGAACCTGTGAATCACCTTGTCGAACGTCATACTAAAATTTAACTAAAAGGCCTCCGCCAAAAGCCTCAATCTAGTGTGTTGGAAACTTCGTAAAAAAAACAGGGAAGATTAGACAGACACGAACATCGTTTGATTAAGCCATTTTGAACCGTGCTTAATGATCAATTGTACATGAGCTGGCTGCACAAATGATTCCTGGAAAGTCTCTTCAAGGCTTAATATAAAACATTAGTCAAGCTTACCGGTCGGAAATTCTTAACTATGTTTGCGCAACCACCCTTTGAAATGAGTATATTAATGGCTTTCTTCCAGTCATCTGGTAGGATGCCCTTGTAGCGCTATTCGTTGTATAACTAACAGAAAGTCTCGTCTAAATAAATAGATAAATAAATTTTATTCTTTAAAATTCAAGGCATGTTAAACATGATCAATAATTTCCTTATTACCTTAGATATTACTTTCTACAATTTTCGAATGCACATCGTTGGGTCCGGTGGATTTATCATTTTTAAATTTTATTCTTCGAAATCCAAGGCATGTTGTTCATTATCAATAATTTCCAAATGGTTTGTACAATCAGATTGTATTATGTACATTTGGAAAATCATTATCAAAATCATTTCTGCGGCGGAATTTGACGTTCATTGAAAATAAACTTAACAGTATTTACAAATTTCCTTTAGATAATCTGTACGTGATCCGATATAAAACAAAAACACTGGCGTTGCGAGGAAAAGTTAATGAATATTACTTACAGCACTAATGTTTAACGGATAATGTCCATCGAGGATGCGTGAAGATCTCCGTTGTTGATTTTCCAAACTTCTTCATTTTGATTTTTCGAAATAGATTGATCTATCCTGAATATGAACCGTCTAGATTCTGTAGGAACCAAGCGAATGGTTCAATGTATTTCAGATAAAACAGAAATTCAACTGCTTGATGCGCATATCAAGCATCCAATATTTATTTCGGTTACATGGTGCATAATAGCAACCACAAGGTTGTTGTTTGTCAACTTCAGCGATTGTAAAACCCAAGTGTTTATCCAGTCTTCAGAGTTGAGTTTAATTTCAATTTCAAAATACGAGTAGAAGAGGGAGGAAGATACCTAAACGATAATTGCACAACAACAATTCATTTGATTTTAAGCTGTTCTGCACAATGCATAGCTATATTTAATATCAAGACCCTGTGGTTTGCAAGCTTTAACGATTTTGTTTTGTCATTCATATATTTAAAAAATATGTTTTATGAAATTGCTACTAATATCATTACTAACAATTGAAAAAACTCTTGCAAATGGGGTATGAAAACTCTCGTCATTGACCTCACGAGTTTGCACAAACTTGCTCTTGACCACTCACTTTAGAGGCACTACGCAATGCGTCATGTCTAAGCATGGGAATACCAGAGAGAGCTCTTGTTTGCTGAACGCAGATCACGCTGTCGTTATGCAACTGACGACGATCGACCAAGTACTGTTACCACTTTGAGCGCTGAAAGAGAGATTTTCACTCCGAAATCGGAATGTTTAGTCATTCTAGAAGCGTTGGATGTTGAACACTTCAGCGCTTTTGATGTATATCAATGGTCGATATCACCCAAAGGAGGCTAACAACAGCGTTTCAACGATGTATCATGGAATGTGCGAGCCAAATCCTGCAGCTGATCACAAGGCTGCGAAAAAACACAATCCAGCAACATGAGCCTAACTTTCGGAAGTTTCGTTGAGTGTTTTCCTTTTGAGGTCCAATCTTAGTTATCAAGTACTATCATCACTTGGGTAAACCCGTAGGAGCTTTATCACTTGTACACCGCATTTGTTTATATTTTTGCTCAAATTCCACTGACTTCATAAAACCATTGAAAAATAAATTTGCATTTTTAAATCTTGGTTACACTAGGACTAATAATTTTTGAGCTAGTTCGGTTTGTGGGATAATGGTGAAGTTCATGAGGAACACATCACAAGTTTAGATCTCCTGGAATTAAAACTTAGATACCTCCTCTCCTTAATAGCTCAAAGAAATATAATCTATAATTAAAATGTTATGTAGTGTTATACTTTTACGTACAATACATTTTAATGAGTCTCACCTTTTGATACTCAAGTTGATCTACCGCATCGTGCATATTGATTACTGTCCCCGTTTCATTCATATTGATTTTAGACGAAGAAGAAAAAGACTTCGTTTCAATATTTTCGAAAGTTTAGCTTCAAAATGATCTTAGAAGACACAAAGAATTCAGTCTCCGCGCAATGGGACGCGATAATGCCTCTCCTCACATAGCAGTAAGTGAAATCTTGCTGTTGCATTCCAGATTACCATCATACCACAGAAACAATCTAGGCGCTTGATTAGCAACTCAGTCACAATTTGTCTCGTGTAGACTGAACTGAAATTAACTGAATATCGGAGCCCTGAATTTCAAATTATTTAAACAGATAAACCAGCAAGCTACATTGACTAATCCTAATCAACAACACGAGGCACAATTCTGAAGCCGGACAATTTGACCAACATCATGAAGCAGGAAAAGCAAAGAAGAGAACGATTATTAAGAAAGATGGCGAGCGGAATATGCGACAGCAAATGCGCAAGAAGCATGTGATTTTCCAGATTTTCTTGTTATCAATTATAATATTAATTGATCAATTAATTAATAAAAATCAGGATATGATAAATAAATAAATAAAAATTATGATACACATATTAAAATACACTGACACCACAGTCTGTGGTTGACAACCATATATCGTAAGGTTTCCAACTAACCAATAAGTGCATCTTCCAGACCATACCCAGGCAAACGAATACGCACGCTAAGATAAGCGTTACGGCAAGTTTATTCACCCAACCCACAAATTTATGGACTAACCATCCAGTCGCTTCTTCAAGCTTCTAAAAGGCTTTGCAAATATGGCATTTTATGGATGCAGTGACTTCATTCTTCTATGTTTTGTATCATCTCATTTTTTCAATACAAAGTTTTTCATTTTATTTCAATTACCGATATAACTACATTGGTCCATCGATTTCTTTCATCGTTGTCACTCACATATTATTGATTTTTCTTATTAACTCAGTTAACGTTATTTATCTGTTAAATACCATTTTACATAGTCAATACATAAAATTTACCTCTGTTTCACTTGCGCTTCTCGTTCTACTGTGGTTGTATCTGGCAATCCATTCCTAACTATTGATCATAAATTATTAAGCCCGATTAGTATTTTCAATTCAGTTTGACCCAAAATATTCGCAAAATGCATGCTAATACGAAAAACAAGTACAGGAAGAAGACCTATTATCAAATATGTCTTCATGCCTGCCTTCAACATGACTGATCCACGTCTATTGTTTGCATAAACACAAGTTTACTCTAGTCCAACGCAACGCTCACGCTACACCCGCTTTGTCAGAATACTTCCAACCTGCTTTGCCAGAGAATTTTCTGATTCGATATACGATACATCTGCCATATATCGCTTAAATAACCTCAAGTCTCTAATTATTTTTCGATGAGCGAACCTTGCAAAACGGTTTATCGTCCGCGGAGTATGATGATCGTACAATCTCACAACAATTGCAGGGTACACCCAAATTTGATGGACGAGTGCTACGACAAATCTGGTTGCGGACTTTGTCGAATGACTTGGGAAAATTTTGTTTATCATGGAAACCCAAAGTAACTTAGACAAGATTGCCTAAGTTGCAGATGATGTTCATGACATGTCTCGTAATTGCTAACTGCACGATCAACTAACCCTATCCACTCTATGTACATCCAGCACAGATTTGAACAAGGATACACCTCATATAAAATCACATATGAGCAATATAACCCAAGAAATCCAACACCTAACAAGAAGTCATATCCGTTCTGACAATCGTAAACGAACATTGAATGACCGATTCGTGTAGCTAAACACGAACACACGGCGAATGATACTATCATCGCAGTTATTGTGCGGAAGCCCTACATTGCACGTCCCATGCAGCTTCAAATAATAACATGACACTCAGAGAAATCCCGAGGTTAAACAGTAACGGTGGCAGCTCTCTCTGGCATTACCACCAGCCGCTTAATTTACGTGATTGATATTTCGACAAAAATACATTTTTTGATCGACACCAAAACCGAACTGAGCGTCATCCCAGACTGATATTCTCTTACGAACATATATATCTTTGCAATGTCTCTTTACAGAAAATCTGTGTTTTTGAGGTTGAATTTAGTGCGTGCTTATAATCGAATCCGTCGAACCCGAAGAAAATATTCCCGAAGCCGTAATCGCCACTATAATTGGTCTATTTAATTACTGTGGATGACATTTGGTTTACACAATGGTACACAGAAATTTCAGTGAAGTGTCACTGCCCAAACTTGCAGTACAAATACTTAGCTTAGATATTTTGCGAAATTTAATTCGAGAAGCAACTAAGGTTTTTGAGTGCATTTTATCACCAGATTTATTTATGGATTCAACAGATATTTTTTTGATGAAATTGAGGTGGAATATGTATAATCAAGACGTTGAATATAAGCAGAGTAAATGTAATCAGTGTAGTGAAATCACTTACCAAATTTAGGCAGTCCGCTACCTTGAACTATATAAGTAATCAGATTTAGCAGTCATCCAAAAATGGTCCGCCAGTAGAATACGAGTGCGAGGAAAACTCGTTGGCAAGCAAAAGCCTATCAAAATATCAAAGCACTACGCCACTACGCCAATTACCGAAAATCGTTTTACTGCAGGTTTTTTGGACGAGGATAATTTATGTACAGTTGTCATTTGGTTGTTACATGCTCATTCGCAAGCACAGTCCAGACAGTTATCCACTGCTCCTGTCAAAAAACTGGGCATCAACATGGGTGTTGTTAACTCAAAAAAGTGGATTAAAAGGTGTGCAACATAGAAATGCCTGGATACTGTACACAAATGCTTGCAGTTTACGTAATCAGTGAAAATTGCTTCAGCTTGCTGCACAGGAAAATCATGTCGTTATAATCGATTTCTCATAATCATTGTCATGTGATCATTTACGGTCATTACTCTCAACTAAGTACACCATTTATCGTAGGATAGGGATTCTAGTGCTACGATAGGAGGTATGGCAATTAGGAAAATTTAAAACGTTTACCAGAGTGAGAGATCGATAAACCTCACTGATCACATAATACAACTAACCTCGGTGTTTCTTACTGTCGCGAGGAGGAGACTGGCTCTTACAAGTACTTATAGAAACCCGGCTGCTTCACCACTAGACGATCAAATACTGAGGGACAGTTTGGAAGTACTTAAAAGGCGATGCAACGCATTGCTAATTGTTGGAGAGTTTAATCACCCAGACATCGATTGGGGTACCAAACGTTCTCCATCATAATCTGCTGACTCGCAATATCCGGACTGGTTTTGATATGCTGGATGTATCGTCAATGTTGCAGCAGAGACAATCGTTGCGTTCTGTCAATCTATGCTTTGTTCTTAGGACGGTGCCCTTCCAACACTCCCCCTTTTAAGCTTGATTGTGTGAAGACTCCAGTTTCGAATCAACTTTTATGTGGGTTACTAAAATACGCCTTTGATCTGTCCACCTTCCTGGTCTGCGTTCCGGTGAATTAATTTTTGTGAGCTCTACATCAGATGGCTTTCCTTGATCTGAGGATTTGAGGTGGAATTCACCCAGTAGGTGATGCACTAATGGAGCATTTTGCTAACTCGAAGAATTCCATTTTGTATCTGACGCCCTCAGTTGGTTAGCATGTCGTAACAATGGTTTTTATGCAACCATTATCTCGTAACAAACGTTACCTATGATCATGCTAACGATTCATGTGGTCCCTCTGAACTTATCACCCTGGTAATCCTTGGCGAGAACAATTCGTTAGATCATGAATTTCCGAATTCTTGCACCGTGATGTCATTGTGTTGGGCTTCCACTTCGAGATTTTCATCTCTTTAATACACCCCAATTGGTCGCATTACATCAAATATTGATCTGAGTGTTGGCCTATAATGACTTCCGCAGCTGATATGGCTTCAGGTACGTTGGAATTTGGTGTGATTCGGTAGACCAGCAAGAAATTCTGCATAAAATCTTCCGTATTCCCTTTTTCCTGTGCATTGAACATTTCTCGTTTCAAAGTGTCTACGAACCTTTCCATGTGTCCGTTTCATTGTGGATGGTATGGAGATTCGCGAATATGCTTCATTCAATGTTGTTGGCGAAATGATTCAAACTCAGTGGAGGTGAATTGGCTCACATTATTGGTCCCCAATGTTTTAAGATAACCAAATAGTCTAACGTTTCCTGCAGCTTTATAGTTGTTGTCTGAGTTGTTGTGTTGACGATTGGGAATATCTCTGGCCATTATCTGTGTGAGTCAACAAGTAGTAGATAAGATATTCAGTTCAGTTGGTTAGCTAAATCCAAGTGAATTCTTAACCAGGGTTTAGTGGGAGTAGGCCTTGAATGAAGTTCACATTTGGTCAGTAATATCAATGCTGATTGAAATATAGAAAACAAGCAAACAGGGTTCTCAATCTGCGGGACTATAATAGGCCAGTACACAAAGCTGCGGGCTAGCACCGTCATACGATTTATCCCGGGATGATTTGTGTGGAATTGTTTGAGAACTGCCGAACAGAGTTTATTCGGAATTACCAATCTATCCGAAAACATGAAGCACTCATCCACTATTAAAAGTGCATGTTAATGCTTTTGAAATCGTTGTAGTTCTAGGTCTTGCACAGTTTTCAGCCATCTAGATTTATGATACTCAAATACCTCATTTTGTTCTTGTTACGTTGCCTCTCGAATTTGGTAAGCTGATGCCGGTAGTTTCATGGTGGTGGTGAAAAGCTAACAGCTGACGTCAGCAACAAGAATTGTTTGGGCCATCTTTATTATTCCGAACTGCTCTCTGTTATCAGTCTTCAGATTGCATCGACTTGCCCGATTTTCCCGCTGAAGATGTAGCTTGTGTCGAAGTTATAGTCTAGCAGGATGGTTGACCATTGTTGTAATCTGTTTGCTGTGTTAACAGCAATGCCCATTTTGATGCAAAAATGGCAGCAATGGTTTATTATCCATCGGCATTGTGAGCTTTATGCCACATTGCATGAAATTCCTCGAACGCGAAGATTTGGCTGTAATTCTATGCAGCTGCTGTGAGTGACCATGCTACATGAGCAATGGCTTCTTCCGTTCAATCGTTGGATACATGTGAGATAACGGCACGGATTCCGTAGCTGAAAGTGTCCGTATCTAAAACGATAGTCAGATTTGAGTCTTAACGTGTTGGTAGAAGGTCATTGATGAAATAAAATCACCATAGTGGCTGGCCAATAAGAGAAATGATATCAATTTTGTAATAGCATTTGTTGGTGGCATTTTGTGAATTGCATCAATGTTTGATCTGTCCAGCCATTGACCATAACAAAGAATAATGAATCCGTGATATCGTATAGAGTTCATAAAAATTCACATTTTTTGACAGTAAAGGCAAGTTATATTTGTTTGCGCGTTTAAAAACTTCCTCTATACGATCATGCAGTTTATCCACATTTGATCCGAATGTGATTATATAATTGAGGTTAACAGCAGCGCAGGTTAAAACACTGAGCAAGGTATTCGTGATATGTTGGAAAATAGCAGGTGCAGTCTTGACACCAAACGGTAAGCGTTGGTACTGGAAGAGCCCACGATGAATGTTGATGGTTGATAGTTTTCTTGATTTATCTTAATCTGGAGGTAGGCTTCTGATATGTCCAGTTTAGCTGAACAATCATGGATCACGCGTGAACGGAAATTATATCAAGGTCAATTGTTTTTTTGGGTACAGTAAAACAAAGTTGTTACAAAGTTCAAAACCTTTCAGATAATCGATTTCTTTGGGGATTCCAGGTGCGCTGCCTGCTACATGACTGGTGGGATTGATGTTTGGTTCGCCAAGTGCCTTCCGATATAATAGTGATGTCGGAGGCAGTGTCAACTTAAAACCGAGTAGGCGTGCCATTTAGGGTCACAATAAGATACCTCCATCGATTTCTCATCCACGTGGAAGGTAGCGAATACAGGATAGGTCTGGTAATTATTATTGCAGGAGTGATTGAACACGGATTTCTTATTAAAATAGTTCGCCCCGCAGTAATTTTCTTTATGGCAGAGATGTATAAATTTGAAGAGTGGTACTCCGTCGGTAAAAAATACTATGCCAGAACGAGCTGGTGGTGTTAGACAACAAGCAGCTTCGTAGCCGTCAGACTGATCAAGACGCCAAGTTCCCAGTGATTGAATTTGACCGTTGACATGGTTTGTATTTATATCAGTATATGGCAACAACTGACGAGCGTGTGATGGTATATAATAATCGTAGGAAAGTGCATAGTGGGAGCAATGAATGTTGGTTGTTATGGGTGAGTCAAACAATTTGAATGTAGCAAAGATGTGGGTTTGTTGCCAAGGTTGCCATGTCTCACCCTACAGCAATTTCTCTCCGTTGCTAACAATTAAAGGCAGCTCTTCTTCTTCTTCTTGATAGACGACTGGGGGTCAAGCCCTTGGATTTAAGCGTCTGACTTACAATTGTATCCAGGTCACGTTCAGTATCAACCCACTTCAGTTGATGATCCCCGAGGAAGTACGCACCTTCAGGCGTGCTTGACCCCAAAAGCATTACAGCGCATTTTTGTCGGTTTACAGTGAGCTGCCATTTTACCGTCCAATCAAACAATTTGTTCAATTCGTTCTGGAAAATGGTATTATCAGCAAAAGAGCTTACTGTACCCCAAACTTTCAGATCATCCACGAAAAGTAGACAATTCATATTTAATGAGTCGGGGAGGTCATTAACATATACTTTAAAAAGTAACGGGCCGAGAACAGATCCTTGCGGAACCCCGGAAGTTGGACGTGCAACCTGCGATTTGACTCCGTTAACCTCGACCTGTGTATAACGGTCAACAAGGAAGTCTTCAATCCAAGTTAGAACAGGTCCCTTTACACCACGAGCACGGAGCTTGAGCAATAGACGTTGAAATCTAACACGCTAAAAAGCCTTACTGAAGTCAATGAAGGCAGTGACTACTGGGTGACCCAGATCAAAGTTCAGCACACCAGTGCTCGCGAGCAGTGATGAGATTGGATGCGCATGATCGTCTTGGCGTACAACCATGCTGAGCAGACGTTAGCTGACTGGTTGTAAGGAGAAAATCTTCAATCTGTTTTTCAGCAGTCGTTCCAGAGTCTTCACAACTACCGAAGTAAGGGTAACCGGTCGGTATTTAGCCGGATCACTGGTTTTCCCGATCTTATACATTGGTTTGACAATGCCGTACTTCCAATTTCTAGGTAACCTACCATACCTCAGGAATAAATTGAAGATTAGCGCCAGTGGTTTATGTATGATACTCGACAATACCTTTAAAAGCATTGGGAGTATATCGTCCGGGCCAGCTCTACATCGACTTATATGGAAGCCGCAAATACTCTGAAGGATCACTATATGCCGGTATTCCAGAATTGCAAACCATCTTCGTTAAATATCACCACGCCCCCACCCTACTCTACTATTCTGTTCACCGCTGAACGTGTATATAAAAAGATCATGCAGCTCCGTGATAATTCATCACCGGGAGTGGACCGGATCACACCGAAAGGACTGCGTGCGGTTACTTCGCAACTTTCTGAACCACTTTCCATGTACTTTCAACGTTCGTTCGATACCTTCAATGTTCCCGGCCGGTCACTCTGCTTCATGTGCTTTCCAAAGTGATGGAATCTAGGGTATCCGGCGATTTTGATGGCTTTATGGACAACACGAACGCTATCGCTGTTGAACAAACATGGGTTTGCCGCGGACACTCATGTACAACTAACTTACTTTTGGCTTGTGACAGCTGGACGAAAGCTGCCGATGCGTGCTCTGGTTGTTGACGTTATATAACCCTAAAGCTCTTGGCCGTGTTAGCCACGCTATTTTACTGCAGTAGCTTTGCCTACTTGGAATTGGTAACCCATTCTTGTCTTGGATAGCCGAATTACTCCGCTCCAGGACACTTCGCGTTCGCGTCAGAATCGCTTCTGATTGTTTTCAATAAAATGGGGATTACCCCAGGGGTATGTACACATTCCGCGTCTGTTCTTGATGTTCATCAACGACATTGGAGAATGTGGAACCACCGTTTCTAATGTTTTTTCGATTACATCAAACTATAACGCATTTTCTCTTCATCGAATGATTGTGACGACCTGCAGGCGTAACTTACCTTACTTTAATATCTGGGCGATGTTCAACTAGCTCCCTTTCAACCAAAGAAAATGCAGATCTCTCCGAATTCGTCACCCTAACGAAGCTAAGAACAAGCTAGTTTACACCGAACTTTCGGTGAGTATGCTAGAAAAAGACCTTGGCGTATTGGTACAAAGTGATCTTGGGTGCTCAGCCCAATGTTCCCTCAAATCCTCAGTCGCCAATCGCAACGTAGCAAACTGTAATTTCACTTTCTTTCCAATTGTATTTTCGTTTCCCCTCGATGCTTGCTTTAATCAGCATTTTGTACATACTTATCATTGTATAATTTTCACCCATTAACTTAGAAATTATCGTTTTGTTCCGATAATCGATATTGCCATATCGATCTATCGATTTCTTTTTGTTCTATTCACTCATAGACTATTGATCTTCTGTTTCGTTAAATGAGTATGATATGATCCAGGCAAAGTGCCGCAGAGTCAGAGATTGCACGTGGGCGATATTACTGTCCGGTTGCCCAGGCCTACTCATCCTTTGTATCGCATTCAGTAAATAATCATTAATTAACAATATACTCTACTCGTTCACGAAACTTGTTTGAATGTATGTTCCATTCGAGGTGTAGGCACCTCTCCCCAGTTTGTTTGTGCTTACTCTTCTATGGAAGCCGTAGCAATTTAAGTCCCACCCTTCCCCATCTTTTAGGATTTTGCTTTTTCATGGTTGTATGGCAGATAAGCATTCGGTACGTGCTACCGGTGTATTGCTGTCTATGATGATTATGATGAACAATATACTTTGGTCTGCGCGTCTCCTGTTTTTGCTATTGTTCGTGGTGCTGCACAGCTAGTTGTTCGTGAATCGAGACGGTTAACGGCAATATTATCGTGTCACCAGATCTTCAAGCTTTACGAATTATTCGTCCCTGATTGACGTGACACAGAAGTTTTGAAGTTAAATCAATTTGTATGGGTGGGTGTAATTGCACCGGACACTAAACCGTCAATTCCCGTGAGTTCGTCCATTCGTCCTGCATTCAATATAACATTTACTGTTATACCTTGCACATATCCACTACACTTAATGCCCGGGCAATGTTAAACCAGCTCCTTTTCAACCAAAGAAAATGCAGATCTATCCGAATTCTTCACACTGGCAAAGCTAAGTACAAGCTAGTTTACACCGAGCTTTCAGTGAGTATGCTAGAAAAAGACCTCCGCGTATTGGTTCAAAGTGATCTTGGGTGCTCAGCCCAATGTTCCCTCAAATCCTCAGTCGCCAATCGCAACGTAAGGCTCCTCAAAAGAGTCTTCGGGTCTTTTGACCGCTGCCTCTTTCCCTCACTCCTACACGCGTACGTCAGACCTTACCTCGAATATGCGGTATCCGTTTGGTCCTCATGGCTAAAGCGTGATCGTCTCGTCCTAGAGCAAGCTCAACGGAGATTCACAAAACTCGTCAAATGACTCAATTTGCTTTACTATATAGGCCGTCTCCAGCAAATCAACGTGTTCCAGATGAATTGCCGTCACATCCGAGTGGGTCTAATACTGGTTTTCCAAATCCTTAGAGAGGACAAACACCCATGCCATGGACTGCTATTGATGGCACTCAGTTCCGGAACCCGGGGACAAGTCTTCAAGCTGGCTCATCAGTCCAGTCGGTTGAACTGCCGTAATTTTTCATTTCTGTCCGTACGCCGCATGCTTGGAATGATCTGCCGTTTTTTGTCGTAACATCACCATCACTCCGTTTGACGCTTATCTCTATTTTTCTCAACAAATTTCATAGATTTTCGCTTTTCTTTCTTCCCAATACTGCACCCACTTTCCACGTTCAAAGCTACTGCTGGCCCTACTCTTCAAACTGTTGCTGACCCTTCCCCTCCCCCATCCATTCTTAACAACTCTCCGTCTGTCAATCCCAGCTTTAGAAAAGACCGCGCTAAACATGTTGGAACATTTTCTGTTCGCGAATTTACAGACCACTTTCTGAAACCACGGGCTTCAGCTCACATCGGTGCTATGAATGTCAGAACTCTCAGACAAATAGGCCATCAAGCTGCACTGGCTCTTACCTTAGATAGTCTATCTATTGATGTTTGCTGTTTATCGGAAACGCGCTTATAATTACTTAACTTACTGCCCCAAACCTTTCAACTCGCTACTTGTTGCGCTGCTCTGGTGATTCTGTAGCTGCCATCTCAGGACAGGCGGGTGTTGGTATAGTGCTGAATTCACGTGCCGAATCCTGTCTAATCGATTGGATTCCTTGGAATAGCAGGATGTGCGCAGTTAGACTAGCCACTAATATTAGACCAAACTCGAAATCTTTTAATCAGAGATGCTTGTTTATTGTAGCAACCTACGCTCCGACTAACACCAATTCCGACGACGAGAAGAACGCCTTCTACGACGATTTGAATTCAAGGTCAACGTGGTATTTTGCTTCTCACGAATCTTTGGTTTGTATTTATTTGATTTTCACCGGTTTTCAACATGGTTATGACTAGAAAATCTGCAAAAGTAGATAATACAGCACATACTGTCACGAAGATGCAAGTGAATCGGTGCCCCACTGCTCGCTCGGGCGACTCTTGTCTGGTATGCGCTAAACAGGTTGCTGATAATGCAAAAGCAGTACAATGTGAAATATGTCTCAAATGGATGCATATTCGATGCGCAGGAATGAAGCCAGAGATGTATTAGTGGCTTCAGATTATATCATGCTATGTTATTCGGACTGTATGTAAGATATGCCTTCCACCATCAAGTGTTGAGCACGGAAGTAGTCAGAATAAAGTCGTAGCTGCATCTACTAAAGCCGCTAAAGTGCTTGTTGGAGGTGACATAAACATTGACCCAACCTCAGCTGAGGATAGACACCACCTATCTGTGGATGAAACTTGCATGCCATTCGCTTCCTCGACTATAAGCCGTTTACAAAATGGTATTAGTATCGAGGATCCATTGAACGTGCAGGAACTGGACGTTTGCTCGCCTTCAACACCGTTTGTTCAACAGTCAGGAAGGAATAAGACTTATGCAGATGTGACGTCGAAGGGTCTACACAGTGATCCGGGCTATGAAATATTGTCACGGCGATTGAGCAAAATAGAGGCTTAGCTAAATGTAGTGGAAGAAGTACCTACTTCTGATAATGCTTTCAGATCTCCGGTCTCAAAGAAGCCACTTTTGTATTCTCGGAAGAGAGGCCTTATTATGGTAAATGTTCCTGAGCAAACCGGGGACATAGCTGAAATACGCTTACAGCAAGAGCGAACATTCCTACAATCAACCTTTTCAAAGCTTTTTGATCAAGGAGAGGAAGGAGTTATCATCATTTCTGCATTCCGACTTGGCCGGAAGAAGGAGGATGATAAACCGCGGACGCTGAAAATTGTTTTAGCTTCAGATGAGCAAGTCCAAATGGTACTAAGACGCGCTCATCGTCTTAAGGGTGAGCCATTCAAGATACTACGCGACCTATCTACTGAAGATAGAATCAAAATGAAAACAGCTACCCAAGAATTGCGAGCACGCAGGGAAGCTGGCGAGGTTGATCTCCATATTGTGGATTTTCGGGTAGTGAGGAGGATGCCGCACATTCGTTAGAAGCCGCTGTCAATTCAACACCAGTTAATCATTCTGTGAAGCGATTTCGAGTATTGCTTTTCAATGCGAGAAGTCTACGCAATAAACTTGATGAGGTTAGTGAAATTGCCTGTCGGCGACAGCCAGATATCATTGCTGTTACGGAATCGTGGTTAACAATGGATATATCTGATATGGAGTGCGCGCTACCACACTATACGCTTTCCAGAAGTGACAGAGTAGCTTCGAGATCTGCCGGTGGCGTTGCCGTATACTTTAAAGAGCACCTGATTGTGGAAGTATTGGAAAGGTTTCAAAATGATGCTGGAAATGCCGAAAGCCTCTGGTGTAAGGTGAAGTCTAGCTCTGGAGCTGCATCACTTGGGGTCATTTACCGCTCACCTGGAGCTTACGTTCCTGTGTTATGTGATCAAATCAAACGGTATGGTATCACTGGTGACTGTATCGTTCTTGGAGACCTGAATGCTTCTGATATAAACTGGGCGGATTTAGTTTCGAGGGGTGAACCGTTCCAACGAGAATTCCTAGATACGATTTTGGAGCTGAATTTGGTGCAGAATGTAAACGATCCTACGAGGATATGCGTCGGGCAAGTTCCTTCGATATTGGATTTGGTGGTCACACCTAGATTCTCTGATGTTACGAATCTGTCTATTGAGACCCCCATTGGCTGCAACGATCACTGTTCTTTATGGTTCGTTTGGAATCGGGGTCTTCAACCGAGAATACGTACGCATGCCCGGAAAAACTACTGGAAATTAGACACAACGAGTCTAATCACGTCTGCAAACTCGATGGACTGGTCACTCCCTCTATCTACGAATGTTGATATCTGTTGGTTGGACTTTTTGTGTAAAATAAGATCGCTTGAAAATCATGACCCATGGATGAATGGAAGATCCCCCGCTAAGGGACCGCCGTGGTTTGATAACGCTATCCGTAAATACATGAAGTTAAGAAAGCGGTTATGGCGGAAGTTTTGTTCTAGTGGATGCACCGATGACTATGTAACCTACAAAGTTATCCGCAACAAGTGCACCTACCTCAAAAGAGAAAAAAGGCAGAACTATGAAACTCGCTTGGTGGACGAAGCCAACTCGATGCCGAAACGCTTGTTACCGTACATAAGACGTAGAACGAAAGCTTCTCAACGAGTACCTTGCTTGAGATCTATGGGAGGTTCGACTGAACATGAAGATGAACGTAAAGCAGTTCTTCTCGCCGCTCAGTACAATTCGGTTTACACAAAGGAGACGTTTCCCATTCCTCTGCTTCATGAGAGCAACGCCGAAATGCCGGATATCTCGATCGCGCCAGAGATGGTGCAGTATTTACTAGAACGACTCGATTTACACTCAGCACCTGGCCCGGACGATATACACCCAATGCTTTTAAAGGTATTGTCGAGTATCATACATAAACCACTGGCGCTAAGCGTCAATTTATCCCTAAGGTATGGTAGGTTACCTAACATCGTGCTAAATTGATTGGCCAACGGTAGTGAGCCTCATGCGAGTAGACGCTGGAGTCTCACTACCATTTCTATTCCCCCCCTCATATCTGTCTAGGCCTGGGCAACCTGACAGTATCTTAGCCCACGTGCAGTCTCTGACTGTGCGGCACTTTGCCTGGATCAGGCTTGTGCTTTCATACCAGGTTACCTAAATATTGGAAGTACGGCATTGTCAAACCAATGTATAAGGGCGGTGAAACCAGTGATCCGGCTAACTACCGACCGGTTACCCTCACTTCGGTAGTTGTGAAGACTCTGGAACGACTGCTGAAGAAACAGATTGAAGATTTTCTCTTTACAACCAGTCAGTTAACATCTGCTCAACATGG
>JACCGJ010023577.1:0-28813 GCA_013407085.1 Atriophallophorus winterbourni
ATATATAAATATACAGTGGAACCCGTGGAACCCGGTTACAACGAATCGCTGGGGAGAGAGTAAAATGTTCGTTATAAGCGGATTTCGTTGTAAGCAAATAAGCTTGCAGATAGGGAATTTATTTGGGAAATCATGGTGGTTCGTTATAAGCGGGAATTCGTTGTAAGCGAGTTCGTTGTAAGTGGGTTCCACTGTATATATATATATATAGACATGGCAACCTAAACAGATGTGAACTGAGCACTTTGTGACGTGAAGATAATCTTTGTTAAGTACGATCTACTAAACTGGGTGTTGGATTTCAAACACTTACATGTTGTTAACGAATAAAGAGGCCCTGTGCATCAGACTAAGCTCTTACGCATGAAATCATAAGACGAAGGATGTATCGGTAGTGTTACCGAGACCGAAGGAGAGTCACGAAAAACACGCGCTACTATCATGACAAATGAGCAAAACCACATTCTCGCTGACAACGTTGTCGAAATTTGTTTCCCGATCTTCAATATTTAAAACTGGGTTGAAATTAAAACAACATTTAAAAAAATTAGTCATTTCCCGTAAATTATTCGATTGAATTAATCGGAAAGCTGAGTAGTAACCCGAAAGACTTCGCGTAGGCTGAGATAGTTTCAAGTTAACCAGACCGAGATAAGGTTTCGAGAATAGATCATCGGACCACCAAGCTCGTACGCGGTTTGAAGCACAAACAATATGAAGATCGTATTGCAAGTCTCAATCTCTTCGACTCTCGTTCCCGCCGTCTTAAAGACGACTTGATTCTTATGTTCAATATACCGCATACCCCCAACCATGTCCTAAATAAACTATTCACGCGACTACCACCCAGAACCAGCCGGAGTTACGACTATGCAGTACGTATTCCCGACTCGAGACTAAACTGTCGAAGGTATTTTTATTCTGTACGTATATGCTTTACCTGGAACTTCCTGCCCTGTAATGTTGCACATTCACCCAACTTGGATATATTCAAATCGAATTTGGACAATTTCATGTCGACCAACCTAAACATTGAACCTATATATTTTACACTTTGAACTTTGAAAACAGTTTGCGCCTTATGGATTTTTACTTGATTCCTGAACTGCTTAGTAAGCAAACAAATCCCGTTTTACTACTAATGTTATTTGTAATTGCCATATTGTTCTGTGGTTTTTGTTAAGCTATATGCTTTTTAGACCATTAAAATTGAATTAAATGATCAGGATAGTGGAATAGCAAGGCTTTCACGACTGCAGTTGATGATGACAAGAACAAAACGAAATCAATAATGTGCCATTCGCTTGCTCTTGACCGCTTACTTTGGAGATTGCGTGAGACATCATATTCAAGCAGAGGAAGCGGATAGTGCTCTCGGTTTTTGAACTTAAATCACACCGACAGCCGTCGACAGCTGTCAGGGCTGTGTGAGAGGTTGCTTCCCCCCGAAAGACTGTTTAGTAATTTGGGACACTATGGAACAAGAGATCATCATGCGCATGCATCCATGGTCAACATCATCCAAAGGAAGCCAGAAACAATGCATGATGAGGATACACATACGAATTTGAATATCCACAGTCGAGTTCAAGCGTTTTTTTTAACACCAGACGACTGGAACCCATAGGGACGGAGGTTAATTTTAATTTCTATATCACAAAGTTGTACAGATCAATAGATTTCACCAGCAGGACGGTGTGATAGACAGGCTCACAAATAATTACAAAATATTTAAGTTACACTGAATAAAAATGGCACTCAATGTCAATATAGTACAGTGTAAATTGACGTATTGTTCTGATTTAAGATCGATTCGTAAACGCTCGTCACTCCCGGTTTAAGAATCTCGTGGCTTGTAGCAGGCAACTAGTTTCCGTGACAGAAACTATTCCCCAGTGACGATTTGGTCGCTACAATATATCTGCGCGATTTCGCGAAGATTAATTGATTGAATTGCAATTATCCATTTTGGACTAGCGAATTTATGAACATATATATATATAGTGTTTCGCAACATTTCACATCAATTTAAATTCCTTACGGGAGTATCAATCTATTACTATAGCGGTCACAAAAATATATTACCCTGTTAATCGGTGGATTTTTTCAACGCTTTTGGTTTTATCTAATTTTAGCAGCGAAAAGCATTACCACCTCTTTAGCAGTTCGAAGATAATGGTTGAAATTATTTCAGTTTATATGAGTTTGGGCTAGAGGAATTGGAGCTGAGTCGCAAATCGAACTCGGGATTTATTTCGGTGGTATGCCACAGAGGAGCGTTCACCATTTTCAAAAATTGCTTCACGAATTTCTACGGTATGATAGTAATCTGAAAAGCCAAATCAAATTTTCCACCACCAAAGAACGAAGATAAGAATTAATGTGTTTCAAAGACAGCAAAACTATTACGCGAACTATTCAATTATTGATGAAATTCAGTAAATAAAATTGGCCACGCTGAAACGAGACATTTCTTGAATTCTTCAGGCAAAATGGAACATCAGCTTCTTTGTAGAGACTATTAAACCAATTTACTACACTTTCACTAAAGAAGTGCTTACGATCATGTCACTTTGCTAGATTTAATTGGTGGCCTCACTTGGCGCGATAGCACTCCTATCAATTGGATGGACATTACTGAAACCGCTCATGACTCCGGTCCGATCTAGGCTCAGCAAACGTTCTATCATACATCCTGCCTAATTGCCCATTGCTTGAGCGCTATATTCGAGAAGCGGTCTCGCGACTGCTTTGTATATTGGTATGGAAACCTCATGAGACATGAAAGATAAAACTGCCTGAGAGGGATAAAACTCACTATTAGGGCGTTATGTTGCAACTGCCCATTGACCAGACAAGTTTAAGGCCGTTGAGCCCTCAAAACTTAAGTCACAAACTTTTCACACCGCTTTATTCTCACGTAAACCTTCTGTTCCGAAAATCTCGAAGTTATAACGACTTTAGACACCATATAGCTTTTCGTAAATTTAACTGGTAGATCATCATGATGCAGACCACTGAATGACATTTTTCGACATTCTAAGGAAAATTTCGTTCATTCAGTGATTCAATTAATGTAATGGGAAGCTTGAGCGACGCTGCTACATCATCGATGTAAGGAGAAAATGAGTTGACCCGAATTGTGATTCCTGATAGACTCTGCTAACAATATTCAATTTCGGAGAATTCTTACTGTCTATCCTGACGTAAAATTATCTACTTATGTTGAAGTTTATTGTCCCGTTTCTCAGAGGATAACCAATACAAATTAAAATCAATTTTCTGCAATAATATGTGGTTAACCGAGTCAAAACCGTGCAACGTCTAAGTAGATAACCTTAACTCTTCGGCCTCTATATGCCCTTTAGGTTACCTCATTTAGAAAACAGGTTCAATAATTACAAGATTCCAATTAGGACGCCATTCTGAGGTGATTTCATTAACAAACATTCGACGAAATGGCCACAGATCCTCTCTCCATTAAGTCTTTCAACAAACTTACTAATGATGTTAGTAACACATACATGTGTTTACTTACAATCTGAGTATGTATTGGAAATACATAAGCCAGCTTCCAAATACCTTGAATTGATCACAGATGACAGAAAGCATTAAATAGACGACCCAAAGCTTTGCTATCACTTTGGGGTGAATGCCGTCTGAACGAACAGGTTTGTATGGGTTCGTTGTTTCAAGATCATGTTTAATCTCATCATCGCTGAAGGATATACCTTCGAGTGATGTAACGCTTTCTGACCCTATGGTAACTGTCATATTTATTGGATCTACTTGATGATCGAAGATATAAACAGAATGGAAATTATTCAGAAAGGCCAAAGACATTTCTAAAGCAGAGACTAATGGTTGTTCGATATCCAGCGGAATTTTGCTGATCCAATTTTTGCGTTTTGCCTTTTGAGTGTGTATACCGGTAGTGCCGGTTTAGACACTGTCATATAATGATATATATTTATTAGTGTCACGCTTTGCCTTTGGTTGTGTTCCCAATGCATTATTTCTGACTATTTTATATCTTGTCCAGGATCGTTGTGTCCGAGCGGCTTTCCAGACACGGTGTCCACCAAGGTGGATTGTTGAGCCACTTGTTGTACTCCAACGGGGTAACGGTAAACAGTCAATTGTGTATAAGCTGCCAGTTTGTCGCTACATCACAATCTGCATAGCGATACATAAAAATTGTCGCTTTCTCCAAGGCGACGTCTTAATCTACGCTTTTGAAATTGCCCCAGAGTTTAGGAGATGGTTTCAATACTTGAATGCTACTTAGAAGCTTATTATAAAGTGATCATTTTTCCTTATAGGAGTGATGTATTTCACATGTGAATCATTTCTACGCTTAAATGTACTACGAGATATAGAATTAAAGGAAAGCGACCCCGACGGAACTCCTTTGGCTCATCGCACATGTTGTCTCGTGTCATGAAAAAAGATCCATTTGATGAAATCCTAAGACATATCCTCAAATGTACAGCACAGATTCGGTCAAATGATATGTTGCAGGTTGAAATGACAAATATAGATAATTGAGACCTAAATGTGCACGACACATTGAGATTGTTAGGTAAATTTTATACGGAAACTATTCTTAATTTGAAAAATTCTTGAAGCAAGTTTCCTAGCAATATTCGTTAACAGCAACAACAAATTAATTATGAGATGCCCGTTGAAACCCGTCTAATTTAAAGTACTAGAATAAGCGATAGTTACCTTTTCCTTTTCTAAGTCTGACCATGTGCATACCAGTAAAATATACTTCAAATATATTTCTTCACATCAATACACAAGCGTTCACGGGCACTTTTGAAGTCTTGATTGATCTCTGATTCAGATTAATACAGTTGCATCAACACTAAGCAAGATGGCTGCTTATTGATGTATCTTCCGGTGATTACATTCAAACAGCTTGGGTAGTGTTGTGACAAAACACAACTTTTGAATATTATCATTGGTTGAATATTACACATTCCTTTGTCCGATATTATTAATCATTGTTAATGTTCAGAACTCAGAAGTAAGAACGTTTCATGGTAGAACAAGCAGTAAGCTTAACAATAACCTTAGGATGACGAGGTACATGGAGTAAAACTATAAAATCTCTCAAAAAGCTACATGAACAGTCGCATATCGCCAGGTTGGTCATATACTCATCGAGTTTAGAAGCGAAAACCGCAAAATATTTATAACGTGTGATTACTTCAGGCAAAATGTTCCAAGTGAAACAAATTTTTACCGAGAAAAAATTACAACGAATATTTAAGGGAAAATGCGGAATGCTTAGAGCCTTTGAATGTTTTCGTGTTCTGATAAAGCCATTATGCTTAAGCAAGTGTTTTATGAAATGATTTTCTATATGCAAGATTTTGATTGACAACAGGATATCACTAGGTATCGTCGGTGGGTAAAATCGTGTAAATTTAGTTTTACCATTCGCTCTATGAATGCGAATTTCCGTAACCGTAGACTTTTAACAACATTGTTTTACTCTACATAACAATTGACCTTAATAACTCACTTTGCGTTGATTCGTGTTCCGGGATGGATTCCGCTGCACCTTTTGGCTACCGCGATAAACCTTTCATCTCCTGTGCCTTTTCTTTAACATTCTGGGGGACATAATTGTAGTGGTCAGTCCACTACAAATTGGTGAGCCCGACGTGATGCACGAATCCTTCGTGTACTACAAATTGGTAAGCCCAATATCCAGACACAATTCGAGATTTTTTCCGGTACGTCTTTTCCCGATTTATATCGGCGTTATTTCAGGATAATTTCTTACCTCCTTTAACACGTTTTACATCAAAACGTCATATGCATCACATTTTGATTGTATTTGACAATCAATGAAACGTCCCAAGTTGAGTGACGCGCAAAATCCCAGAGGTATATCAGAACCCAAAGCGGATTTGTCTATAAATGCGGTACTGTATTGAAGCAATCAAAATATAGTAAAAAATACCTCAAATATTGGGGTCAACCGGGTAAAAATCCGGATCAATGTCAAAAACAATATTGAGCGCGTATCACGTTACGCACACGAGTCCAAACGGGAAAATGGCGCAGATAAAATGGAGTCAAATTATTCAAAGAGAAAGAGTAAAACAAAAGTGCAGTAAGAAACAAGAAAAAATGGAAAGTGTTTGGATTTCAAAATTCACATGAAATATTACAAATAGATGTTGGAAGGTGAAACGATTCAACATCACATAACTACACTTGTTGATCACAAGTCAGGTTAGAACACAATCTACAGGGCAGACAGTTTACTTTGTTTACTGTATGTAAGCCCCTCGTACATCAATCAACGGATCGTCGGGTAGGTACCCTCCTAGAGAGACTATGCACCAGGATTTTGTCAGTCATTTTACGACTGAAATACGATATATCTTAGGTGCCACAATTCATATCTCTACAACGTGTATGATAGACTGGCCACTCTCACTCCACCTCAGCGAAATCGCTGCAGTGCAAGCTACCGATGCCGGCATCGCACAGTTCTGTGACGCCTATTCTTTCATCACACCTCTCCCCTTGCCCGATGGCTTGGGCTATATCCTTTGCGACCTATCGCAAAGCGCTTCCCGAATACTTACTCCGTCTGCTTTTAGACGGCGCATTAGTCACATCATACGCAATCTTTCCCATCCTGACATTCTTGCTCGCGTTACGTTTGGTATGGAAAAATTAGTATGGCCGAAAGCCAGTGGGTACGTGTAGCATGACACTTTCATGGCAACCTCACCATATTTGATGATAACCACGTGTACATCAAGTGTCTACCCGCAATCCGCCATCTTCACAGTGAGTAGAGTCCGGAACGGCACATTTACCAATTATGTAGCGGCTATTTAACACGTTATTATCGCTTGGTATATCCCGTGCATGCTTTTTGTACCTCTTCACTATAACTCGGTTGTGGCCATGAACCCATGCACCAGAGAGTTTTTCTTGTTCTCCCTTCTCCGGTACACATGCACCTCCAGTTTTGGAAAACGTGTCACGCGCCACCCCCGGATCACCGACGCTTGTCGCCATCCAATCCGGTAGCCCCAAACATGAGCACACGCGCCTCCCGCTCTGGAAACCGTGGCACGCGCCACCCCCGGATCGCCGACGCCTCTCGCCATCCTCCCGGTAGCCCCAACCATGAGCACACGCCGCCAAACACGAAACATATCAGACAAGGTCCTTACCAGCCCGACTACACGCCACTCCGCTTTCTCCAGGCGAGGCCGTTCGCCATCGACCCTGGGGGTGCAGAAACTTCTCAGTACGAACTATGTTTTCGAAGCTTCTCGTTCTTAGTTGTCAAGCCTATGGATGTGCCTACATCTGCTCCTACTGGGTTCATACCAAGACCATGCCAGACGGGCGATTCCCGCTAGCAGCTCGTTCACCCCATGTGATTCGTCTCCGGCAGCACGTTCACTCTATGTGAGACGTGACTTGGCTTAGTACTTATCAGTTTTCGTGTATCCTACCCTGGTCACCACCGACAATCGACCCACGCAGATCAAGTGCCTTGGTTGACTTCGAAGTTACTGGTTGCTGAGAGACTATGTTCCAGCCTGGAACGACCTGACACCGCTTGGCCAGTTCAATTGTCAATTCCTGATCAGAAGTCTCCTCTGACCAGACTTCTTGGAAGAGGGCTGTGTAACAACATTGTTTTACTGTACATAACAATTGACCTTGATAACTCACTTTCCGTGGATTCGTGTTCCGGGATGGATTCCGCTGCACCTTTTGGCTACCGCGATAAACATTTCATCTCCTGTGCCTTTTCTCCAACATTCTTGGGGACATTATTGTAGTGGTCAGTCCACTGCAGATTAACTTTGTCGCACGATTCTAAATTCTGTAAAGTAATTCGATATACTTCCTTCGCCATGGTGCCCATGCTTGGATGGAATATTCCATAACAGGACGCACATACGTATTAATTAACCGGGGTAAGGTTTCGGGCGTGAATATCCTGATTATTCTTTTCAGAATACCCAAGATACGGCAGGCTTTATTGTGCAGTGCCCGACAATGATTTCCAAGCTTAAGGTAAAACGACACTCAGTTACCGAGAGCTTTTTCTGCAGTAGTCAAGACGAGATCTTGCGTGCCAAGGTTATACGTCTGGTGTAGCTATTTTCCATGTTACAGTAATTTAAGTTTGTCTTGGACCAACAAATAATATTCATAGATCCCGTTATAATGCCACAGAGTTATTAACAGACCTAACATGTTTCCATTTTTGTTTGGACAAATAGAATTTGGTTTATCACCGGCCAGTATGTTCTTACTGCGGTACAACACATTAACGTCGCAAGTATTTTTTCGAAATAAATATAATGAATTCCTCCGCCAATATTTGTCCAATTTCAGCATTTTGGACAGATGTTGACTGTCCTCCTGCTCCGATCCTTGGATTACAATGAAAACTACATTCCTATTTTAGATTGAAATACTAGACATTCTGCATCTCAAACACGTGCTTGACCAGAAAACAAAATTAAAACAGATAAGGAATTATCTGTGTACTGAAGAACAAATACAAAATGATATTCATTATGTACGTAGCAAAATTACGCTCAACGAAGCATCTGTTGTATTTTATAAATTGCTGTGTGCACAGCAGAATCTTTATGCTGCACTATTCAAGTTCACACTAACTATTTAAGAAACTGGCAAAAATTTGGAAAGCTATATTTTTCGATTGTCCCATGTAGTAAATGTATGTGTCTACTCCACTATTCCAGCAAAAAAATTTGAAGAGGTTCTTCTCAATTTCCTTGCGGCATTTAACACTCCAATTACGAGAAATGCTCTTAGCCCAAGATCCACATAATTTCACATGGGGAAAATCATGTGACATCGCTCTAAATAAGGAATAATTAAAGTTTTAAGCTGTTTTGTTTCTTACCGTTGAATATGTAGCCCGAGTCGGACAATTGTTAAGACCCAAAACTGCTTCACAATCAAAGGAACAATGCTACCTCTGTGGAACTAAGAATCATCGAGTGAATGATCCAGCATGCGGCAATGTCAAGTGCCATAAATGTGCTAAACTTGGTCATTTTTGCAGTCGTGTGTCGATCCAAATCCGTGAGCTTGTTGCTGAAACTATTCAGACTGCAGCATATGATAAACCCATTCTCAATGACATTTCTCTGTACTATAGAAGGATTTCGCAGTGAATTCCCTGTTATCGCTACACTTGAACCTGACTTACACCAACTGATATTCGAAAAGTGTGATTATGCTCACACGTTACGGATACATTTCAAGATTCAAGATTCAAGATTTATGGTTGAAAAAGTAATTACTTTACAATAACCATGCAGTTGAACTATAGGTACAAGTGTATATGTGTATATGTGTGCAGAAAAATTTCAAAATCAAAATAATTCTGGTAACGATAGATTATAGATAGTTCGGGGCGTAATTTGGATTGGCTCTCAGAAAATCGTCCAGTTTTAATTTAAATATAGAAAAAGTGTTTGAGCTTACCGAATTGGCTGGCAGGGAATTCCAAGCGAAACAAACACGCACAGAATAAAAATACCTGCGGCAGTTCTGATTGGAGTGGGGTATTTCCAACTTGCAGTTGTGACCGCGGTTGTTGCTGGATGTTCGTCGGTGAAATAGTATATCCAAAGGGTGGGAAACACTGGTAAGGATTTTGAATGTGAGGAGGAGGTCGGCTCGCAGTCTCCTTTGTGCAAACGTCGTCAGCTTCAGTTTACTTCGTCGGTCAGCGAATGGTAGGTTTTCGAGCCCAATGACCAACTTTGAGGCTCTGTGATATATGCGATCCAATAGTGAAATGTCTTTTTGAAGCCATGGGGTCCAGGCTTGTGAAGCGTAATCAGTAAGCGGGTGTATGTACGTGTTCATCATCAGAGAAAAACAGCTCTGGGAAAAACGTCCGAATATCCGCCTTAACACACCGAGCATCCGAGACGCGCGTTTTTAAAGGGCTTCGCATTGTAGACCATTTTTCAGGCTACCGCAAATCCAGACACCAAGGTCTTTTTCTTCTTTGGTGTACTCCAGGATATTGTTGCCAAGCTTGTACGAGTGAGAAAAGCTTAGCACACGATCGATGTGCATGATTTGAGACTTCTGTATGTTTAGCGGTAGGTTATTTTCAGATAACCACATTTGCACAGCATTCGAGTCACTTTGAAGCACACTGCAATCCTCGGCAGTGCTGATTTGTTTCCATATTTTTATGTCATCTGCGAACAGAACCATCTTACTGCCGCGTGGTGTTGGCAGGTCATTCATATAAATCAGAAACAGTATCGGTCCAAGCACGGATCCCTGTGGAACACCGCTAGTGACGTCGATTTCCTTTGATAGTATACCGTCAACTCGAACCCGTATCTGTATTTTGCTGAGATAGTCTCGCAACAAGTCATACGGTCCTCCAGCAATACCGTGTTTCTTTAGCTTGTTTAGCAGTAAGTTGTGATCAACTCTGTCAAAAGCTTTAGAAATGTCAAGGTAGCATGCATGAATACTGGCTCCAGCGTCCACTACACTAGTCCAGTCGTCCAAACATGTCAGCAAATTAGTTAGACAAGAGCGGTTTCTGCGAAGTCCGTGTTGGGCAATTGTCAAGAGTCCGTTAGATTCCAGGTGGCGCACTACCTCTGCAGTGATTATGCGCCCAAAAACCTTCGAAACCGAAGACAGCAATGTCACAGGCCTGTAATTTTTTACTTCAGAACGCCATCCACTTTTGTAAATTGGTGTAATTAGTCCCAGCTTCCAATCAATTGGAACCATTCCAACTTGAAGCAATTCGAGAGAGCTGCGCATGACAGCTTTTGAGGAGCTTCGGTGAAATTTCGTCTGGTCCCGGAGATTTCTTTGCGTTTAACTTTCTTAAGTGCTGCGCAACCACCATCGGAGTAATTAATATTTCACTCAGAGTGTGACGATCATAACGAATGCTTGGTCCCTGTTCGTGCTCTGTGGATTTCGGTGCAAATACTCCAGCATAAAAGTCTGCTAACAAATCAGCGGTTTGTTCAACGGATTCAGTGAAGCCGGATGAAGTTCTTAGGGCAAAGACACCTGGTTTGATATTTGTTCTGTCGTTTACAAGTCGATATAAAAGCTTTGGATTCCGATGCATCTGTGAAATCAATTGCGATTGAAAAGCTTGTTTATCTTCTCGAATCAAGCTGATAACTTTATTTCGCAGTCGTGTAAATTGCATCCAAGAATCAACTGTATTTGTAGTCTTATGAAACTCCCATGCTATTGTTCTTTGCTGCATCCACTTTTTAGTCCTGCTACGTAGCTTAAATTTGTTACGTCGAAAATTTTTCTTCGGGACGAGGTTTGAATGTTTCTCCAATATAAATTTCAGGTGTTGTTTATATAGAACTTGACTTTGCCTCCCCATAACAATTATTCTAGATATAACATTTCTAAACTGCATTCCAAAGACGTATTGATATTCCCTAAACGATATAAGTTTCAAAGTTATTCACTTTCGCCAGTTTATTTACTGGGATACGTGCTACTCGATCTTACTATCGAAGATTCTGGCTACATTGAAACTGTGGTAGATGTTATCAAGATGAATTCGAAGGCACAAGCGCAATGAAAGCTCACTCAGTATCGCCATCAAAAAACGAATGCCCATCGCAGCAGTTTCGCAACATTGTTGTACTTCATTGTCAAAGCCATTCTTAGAAGCTGTTGGCATTGTTCCCGAAGGGAAAAATCAGGTTTTGGTACAAACCAGTTGAAGCGTCAATTTAACCATTTGCTTGTTCGCGTGGTCGAGATAATGGGACCGTTTTCGACGGTCCTCATCAGTAAACATTTTGTTCTTGTTGCTACCTGCCCGAAGTCCACATATGCGGAGATATTACTTCTTATTTACTCATCAGATGGTTAAAACATGTTTTCTCCCGGCTTGGACTCCCTGAAGGAATCCAATATCCCTCAATTTACCGGCCAAATGTTTAATTCATTCCTCTTAGAAAATGCTATACAACATGCATGCATTACACATTACAATCCCTCTTATAATAGGATGGTGGAACGATTAAATCGATCAATAAAAGAAAATATATGGCTTACAATCGGCGGGAGATTATTGGTAAGACGCAGTCATCAAGGCGTTATTTTCCTATAGAACGTGCCAACATCGTCCTAATGGATAAAAATCCATCTGTATTGTTGTATGGCAGATCGATCAGATCAAAACTAAATGCAACACATCCGTTTTTCTGTAGTGGAAAGATGAGTATTTTGTTTCATATGTCAAACATTTACCACCACTTGTGTTAGCAACAGCAGTCAAATTAGAGCAAACCCAAAATCAGCTAACTATTTGGAAAAAAATATACAAACTCGCTGATGTAAAACGGCCAACGCGAGATAATTTTACATTGCACTCCAAAGTAATACTCATGTTGTAATGCCATCAACCTCAAGAGAACAAGCACAAATCAGAGACGATAGCAAATGCTGAGCAAGCAGGAATAGATAACCAGTTATACGTTTTATAAATGCTATACAGCACTTTACAATCCCTCTGCTAATAGGGTCGTGGAACGATTGAGTCGATCACTAATAGGAAATATCCAAGCTTCACAATCGGCAGAAAATGCTTGGGAAGACGCAGTTGTCGATAGGTTATGTTCCTATAGAACGATCAGAACAAAACTAAATGAAACGCATCAGTTATGCTGCAATCCCACAGCTGGTGAGTTGCAGATGAAAGATGTGTATCATGCTCAATGTGCAAAACATTTTCCACCACTTGCGGTAGGAACAGCAGTCAGAGTAAAATGCTCATTTGCATGCATTTCCATCACACACACACACACCCAACGACAGGTTTCGTACTGTTTGCACTCATCACGTAAGAACAGTAAGATCAGGATTCGCATGCGCTTGAAATATAACTTCGTCAGGAAGGTAAGGTAATTCAAGGTTTGCAATGGTCTAAAAGCAACAAGCTTAGCAACAACCATAGGATAGTATAAATTTAAAAAATGTGCGAGTATAAAAACAAGATAAGCAATTAGATTAAACAGTATATAATTATTCGGGAAACGAATATTTCAATAAAAATTCGTCTAATTTCGTTTTAAATTCATGCAAGCTAGTGGAGTGAGTAACGGTAGAAGGTAAACTGTTCCGCGTAAAACAGGCTGAATAAAAATACCTTCTAGAGTTTAGGTGGGAATGGCGTACCACTAAGTTATAATCATGGGTTCGATAATTCTGTGTATCCTTTCGCGTGTATATATCTTGTAAAAGATGACTTGAGGTATGAAATATTTTGTGACGTAGGATAAGGTCTCCTCTGATTCGTCGGTAGGGAAAGTCAAACAGATTCATCTTAGCTATCCTTTCTTTATGAAACTTGTTTCAGATGCTGAGAACAAGTTTTCATGAGTGGTTATAGATTCGCTGCATAAGTTCTACATCCTTCTTGAGCCACGGAGAATATGACTGCACATCGTATGCCATGACAGGTCTCAGGTAAGTATTCAGGATTCTTGGGAATAGCTCGGGCGAAAATTTCCCAAATACCCGCTTGAGTAGAATGCGGGCACGTGTTGCCTTTGTAAAGACAGTGTTATTTAGAAGGGAGGTTTTCAAACTGGAGCATATTCAGACACCCGAAGCTTTTTCTTTAATGCGATTTTCAAGTGCGTGGTGAACTCTATTTTATGTGAAATAGACTGTATTCCCCACATTCATGAGCTTGGATTTGCTCTAGTTAAATGGCAGTTTGTGAAGCGTATCGAGATCTTTTTGTAATAGCAGACAATATTCCGGGCTACGGACGCAACTACATATATTTATGTCGTTCGCAATTAACGCAATGTTACTTTGAACAAGTTCCGGAATTTCCTTGACATAAACCAGAAAGAAGATTGGATCAAGGACCAAGGACTGAACCTTGGGAAACTCCACTAGTTGGTGTTATTAGTTTGATAATGCACCGTCAAAATGTACCTGTGTAGTGGGATTGGATAGGTAGTCATTTAGCAAGTTCAACGACATTCTAGTTAAACCAAGCTTCTGTAGTAGTAAACTATGGTTAACACGATCAAATACTTAGAAGTTATCTAGGTAGCAGGCATGAATTGATTGCACTATATCTACCGCTTCTGTTTAATCATCCAACGTTATCAGTAAATTAGATAAACAAGAACAATTCAGTCTAAATCCATGCTGTTTTCTGAAAAGCAAACAAAATGTTTCATTAGATCGTCAACAATGAGGCACTTAAGTAATTTGAATATCACAGGTACCAGAGTAACGAGTTGGTAATTAGAAACATCTTGAATATTGAATCTTTAGATTGAATGATGCATGAAAGACGCATTTCGACGTGACATTTATTTCACTCAGGGCAACCATGGTTGAAACGGTTTGAATTGGAATGTAATTTGCATGTTCTCTCGGGTTGAATACAAATGAATAAAACGTGGCCAATGCTTCATCATTTTCTGATGTGGTAGTTGTTGGTCCAGCTGGCGTGTCCACGGACGCAACTCGAGGTTTTATGTTAGATTGATCGTTAACAATACTTAGAGAATTTTGTGGTTGAATCCATCATACGTGATATCCGTTCTAGGTTGTCAATCTTGTCTTGGATGGCAAATTTTTTTACTCTGTTCCTCTCTTAACGGAATATTTCCCAGGTCTCTGATGAACTGTTCTGCCGGTGCTGTCTCAAAGCTACTTTTCGTACCTTTAACCACTTACGAGTTTGGATTCTTAATTTAAATTCGAGTTTTTTTATTGAATTCTTGAGTGAAAACGTAGAGATCACTTAGATTGAAGTTTTGAAATGAGACATTAACCATACCCAAAACTTGTTGCTGGTTGCTGGTTTCCGATTAGCAGTAAATTGCGTTTCAAAAGCATCACTCAAAGCCCGAGTGTTGATCCGTCTAACTGATTTACGGGCATCATTTGTTCTTGCAGCTTCAGAATTAAAGGTTAAAGAATATATGGCATAAAAACTTAAAGCTTCAAACAGATAATCATGCTGGATGACAACGTGATCACTTATTCCCAGTAAACTTTCGTAAGCATCGTTATCAACGTCATGTTCATTGTTTGTCAAAACAAAATATAGGAATTAAAGTACATCGGTTCTGCAGTATCAAGTATTAAATGCAATGTGGTTATAAAGAAGAATATCGTCCAACAACTCACTGAATGTGCGTTCGATGTAGTGTTCTGGGTGAATGGTGCTGCTCTGCAGATTCGGTAAATTGAAGTCACCCATAATTAAAAGTCCAAAAAGTCAACCCGGAAGTAACCGTGCGAATTCTTTCGAGTAGAGCCAGATTGTATGGTTCTTTTGCAGATGGTGGGCAATATACTACTAACAAAACACTCTTCGCCGTTAGCTAATCGGGCTGAGTACCAGAGTTTATCCTGTTACACGATATCTTTGTCTGCAATCTCGCGTCACAGTAGGCTTTGTTTATAGTACAATTTTACTCCTCCTTCTCTTGCTTCACGGTCATGGAGAATAAGCGATACGCCGGTAATTCTAGTTAACTATTTGTTTGCTGAGTCTGTAGTCACGTTTCTCTTACAGTGATGATTCTGGTAAACATTTCAAAAAACCTGCTGGCAGTTCACCGATTTTGTTGCACATAAATCGTGTGTTTGTGTAGAGGTATTACATAGTAGTTTTCTATGCAATGTTGGGGTTTCGGAATGGGGGCTAGCGGAATGCAGAATACCTGTAAGGCCGACTCCTCCCGAGTCGGTATTTGAGGGTTTTCTGCTCGCAAGGTTGCCTGATCGTTCTTAGGCTGTACTCTTGTAATACATTAATCTATAGTATCTGCTACTTTTGTTTCTGCCACGTCAGCCACTGATTCCCTTGGTGTTATTTCTATTGGACGTTTTGTTGCATCTATCTGTCCAATATGAAGTTTCGATTTGCTTAGTCTGATTTCTCGTGGTATTAGTCTGTGGTCATTTTATTAACTAGTGTTTATTGTCCGACATATCTTTACGTAAGACCGATATTTTAATAGGCTTCTAACCGATTCTCCGTAAATTTTGGGATGCGGAACGTGTCTACCACAGCTAATTATGTCAATCACGTATCTCCACTGAAGTTGGTCGTGTTTGTTCTGCACTGCTTTATCAGTTGCTTCGTCAACTTCTAGTACTCCCAACAGGATTAAACTTGATCTTTTTGGTTCTTTACCACCAGGGTGCATCAGCGATTATCCGTACAGTGGTCTCCGATCCTTCCCTACGCAAAAGAAAAACGACAGTTAGGTGTTTTCTAGATCTCTCTCCGAGCTGACCGTGATTTTACGCATTTTTGGCTGGTCCAAATTTGATGGAGTAGGTTTACGATTTAGCCGTACCAATGATAATGGTTCAACTGGTTCCATGTACATCATGCTGCAAAACTTTATATATTCTCCTCTATCGTATTTTCACCTATCACACAGTAAGGTGACACTCGTTTCCCTTATAATTGTGCAATTAACGCTCAGTCCATGGAATGACTGTACACTTTGTGCCTGTAGTTCTCGCTGGTTGCGGGAACGCATTAGATTCATAATTCCCCAATGGTTTTATTTCTTTTTTGTTTTAAAATTAGATAATATAAAAACCGAGATATACAAAACTGGGGCACGAATATGGTCTTCGTTTTACGATGTCGATCTCGAAAAAATATTTTATAGAGAAATTACTCATACATTCTGATTGCGTTTGTCGCATTTCACATTTGTTACCGAGATTGATGATATTATTTCGTATGTCAGTCTCTGGGATCCAGATGCTGAACTAATGTGTAATCGATGATTATGTTAAGGGCATCGTTAAATGGAATTGACGATAACTGGGATCCTTGATGTCTTTAGGTCCCTGCGTCAAATCGCGACCTACAAGGTAGTGGAAAGGCAACAGGAATAAGATGATGTGCGCTGATTATGGGCCAATTTTCTCCAAAAAAATTCTGCAATTTTTATTCAAATTTTCTTAAACACGAGTAATAGCTCGTGTGCTCGATCTGCCTTCTTTCCTTTCTCGCTTGTTTGAATATGAAATCTAGCCTACCGGGGTAGAGATAATTGTATACCCAAAATGGCAGCGAGTCAGAAGATTAAATGCTTAGATCGAATCTTTTATTATGTGTGAAATTTTCCTTTTAACAACATGATGTCATGCTCTCACATGGAACGCTGCTTTGAAGTCTAGAAATTACATGGTGATTTTAACTATACGATGGTCGTTGTTGAAATGTATTTCAAAACATCGCGAATGGAATTTGTTGTTTTTATGTTTATGTTCACCTTTCGGCTCACAAGGGCTTAACCCTCTGTCGTCTATCAAGAAGAAGAAGTCCTGTAATAAAAATTAAACAAGTGTAGACCTTCCAATCACTGGGCTTTTCAACGGTAGAAAATGCCAGAGTCTATACTCAGTACATTAAAACCGTGGATTTGTGGGTTTTCGAGTTGGACGTTTTAACTGGATTCATGTTCTGAATATTGTTCTGAATATTCGACCATTGTGTCTGATATGTTGCTTGAAAATTACCAAGTTTGTTCCTTGTTTGGATGCTCCATGGCTTGAGAGATTCATTGATTAATATTATTTGGAGTGACTCGTTACAGTGTAACGGTGTAACGGTTACACCCATGCTGCTTTCGTTGAAGACAATATTTCCCTATTTATTTTAAACATACGTTTTTCGTTGAAAAACAATATAGTGACAATTGATGTCTTCACATTTTTTCCTGTAAAATTTCCCCAGAATTGTTTGTGTCTATAATATGTCCTAAGACAATTAGAAACCTAAGCATTCTCTTAATTTTGAATTTAGCCCAAAGATCTGTAGAACTTACCATAATAGTCGCCAAGCGATCACCATCTCACCTTCACATCTTATTTCTGGCATGAACGTCTTATAAATTGAGCTCAAGTTGAAGCGTAAATTAAGAAAAGGGTTAAAAGGCAAAGTGTTAATCAAAATTCCAGTTTGAGGAACACAAAAAATTTGTAAAAAATTATACATAATATTTGGACAATATCTTTGCCTCCATGTTATTATTATTGATTTTCCGTGCGGTTGCATTATTTTGAGCTCTCAATTCTCAGTCTATCCAGCTATTACACTTCCACTAAGTCGATATACCTTATTGGAATCCTCTCGAAGTCAAACTTCAGAATATATCACTTTCGTAGCGGTGTTCGGTAATACACACAAATACCAATTTTTAGGGATTTTTCCCATATCAGATCTACGCGTGCCCCGAAGTTAATAATCTTCAAGTTTTGAACGGGACTAGCATCGTTGGAAACAGCGTATTCTTTCCATCGACTGGTTATATTAGAAATAATGTTCTATCTGACTTCGAAGCGTATTACATGATTTATTTCGAATTTTGCTCATATTCGTGAACGCCATTGATCATCGATCGATCGATCGACCGAAGCACTGCTGTACGCACACAACTGAGCAGTGCTGATATCAACCCTGACCGGAAGACCCAGAAAAGGAAACAAAGCGCATCATCTTGTGTGCATACGGCATACCAAAAGGCGGTAAGTCCCAAGGTGAGAATTGTCATGTGTTGTGCCTGTTTCGATAAAAGTGCATGCAAAGTGCGACAAATCGCTGAGTTCGGATTTGGAAGCAATTATTAATGGCGATATTTGTCCTGGTGTTTGTTACGTTTGCCAGGTTTGCAAGGTCAAACCGGATGTGATATCCTGGGAGTCAAAACTCCTGAGTATGAAATTGAAACGCGTCTGAATGGACTGGAATCGTGTATTCATAAATTAATTTAACTAATAAAAAACGTCGTAGATGTACCATGGATGGAGATTACTATCAGAGTCCATGGCACATGTGCCATGCTCGAACCAGCCAACATCTCCCCAGATAATCGCGCAGCAGGAGACTAAATCAGGCAAGTGATCGATGAGAGCAGTGACGACTCAACTTCACGGAAACGAGAAACGTGTACGCAAAACGATTTCTAAAAGGACCTGCACCAATTATAAACCGGAGGCCGCCGGTGCAAGCCTTACTTTTATGTGTGCCAACGTGATTGAGTAACGAGAAACGCTTTTCAAAGCCAATGAAAACATGATTTAGGGGAGTGATATAAACTCTGTAGTCAGACGAAACTGGCGGTAGTTACACCCTCATCAGTAGTTTGGATGAACCACCACTTGCATTCTCCTAACTAAGATGAACCTAGCTGTTCACTAATAACGCTGCCATCTTACACTTACACTACGTGGATATATTATACCTTGTTGGACTCCGCTCGAAGCCAGCTTTCTGGATATACCACTCTCGTCGCGGTATTCGATAATACGAGCAAATTCGGATTTCTCGTGATTTTCCCATATTGAATCTACGCGTGCCACCCTGTTAATGCTCTTCAAATCCTCAAAGGGATTAACATCATCGGAAAGATATTATTCTTCGCCGTCGACTGGTTATATATTCAATATTGTGCAATCAACTACCTAAGCGTATCGCCGGAATCAATTCTGACTTTGCTCTTATTAGTGAACGCTTTTCGGCGCGCTCAAAATATTCATCATCGATCGCTCGACAGAACCACTGCCTGTACACACGCAACTGAACAGTGCTGCTCACAACCCTGACCGGATGACCCCGAAAAGGAAACAAAGTGCACAGGGCTGCATGCGTACGGTTTGCCAAAATTCGGTCAGTCCTAAGGCGAGGTCTGTGATGTGTTACGTTTGCTTGGTGAAAGTGCATGCAAAACGCGACAAATTGCTGACCTCGGATGTTGTATCGATTATTAATGGAGAAAATTGTCTCGGTGTTTGTTATGTTTGTCTGGTTTGCGAAGCCAAACCAACACCGTCAGCCTCGGAGGCAAAAACCCCTGAACATGAAATTGAGACGCGTCTAAATGAACTGGAATCCAGTATACAAAAACTGAATGAAGTGTTAAAAAGTCATAAAGACGCTATCGTTACCCGACTTAGAGGTTACTGCCAAACAGCCGATAGAAAATCCACCATACTCGAACAGGCCAGCATTTACCCATATAACCGCGCAGATGGTGACTAAAACGGGGTAGCGTTCGTTGGGATCAGTGACTCCTCGACTAAACGGAAACGAGAAAGGACTCGGCAAAACCACTACTCAAATGACTGACACAAATTATAAAACAAAATCTGCGGGTGTAAACCTTAGTGTTATATGTACCAACGTGACCGAGTCACAGGAAACGCTGTTCGAAACTAAGCAAAAACATGACTTCGTTGAGTGGTATAAACTCTGTAGTCAGATGAGACTGGCCGCGGTTACTCCCTCATCAATAGTTCAGTTGAACAGTCACCTGAATTCTCCTCACAAAGATTATCCTCGCCTCTTACGAATAACGCTGTAATCTGCGGAGGACGTGGAAAACGTACTCTTAAATGCTTACCTACTTAGAGGTGCTCCAGAGTCTACCTGTATTATCCATGCAGATTTATCATCGTCGCAGAGAAAGTCATCGAAAAAATATGGAGAAAAAATAATCCAAGGAGTATTTTACTTCTATACAATCCAGAAGATACTGTTGATGTACCTTCTCACGAAAAGTCTGAGCACGATCACAAACAGTAGAAATATTTGCCTTTGAAACAGCGAATGCTAAAACTAAATGTACATGATTTTACCCAACGACGGTTACGGAGTGACCTCCTGTTGGTATTCAAAATCTTGCATACTGAAAACCATCCCCTTAAACACTTGCCAATGCCAAACGGTCTTACTCGAACACGAAAACTTCCAAAGGCTTTAAGAATTCCGCATTTTCGATTGGATATTCGTCGAAATTTTGATGTAAGAATTTGTTTCACTTGGAACCTTTTGCCTGAAGAAATCACACGCTCTGAATCTATTGCGCTTTTCTCTTATAAAACGGATGAGTATTTGACGAACCATGTGGAATGTGACTGTCCCTATTTGTTTTTGAGAGATTTTGTAATTTTACTTCATATTCCTCTCTTCCTATGTTTATTGTTAAGCTTACTGCTTTTTCTGCCATAAAAATTTCTGAGTTATGAGTTCTGCACTATTAGACAACGTCACTTGACCTAGGAAACTCCGTTTATGCCTGCTATATTGATTTATCAAAGACATTCAATAAGGTCAATCACAGCCTGCTCCTGCAAAAGCTAGTGTAATATGGGATTACCGGTATCTTATTGTCGTGGATATCGGATTATCTGATCGATCGGCATTTGCGAGTCCACATTGACGGCGTTATCAAAAACGATCAATGTCACCTGTGGCGTCCCTCAAGGTTTAGTGCTCGGGCCTATCCCTTTCTTGTTATACATAAATGATATTGCGCAAGTAGTACGATGCAAGATGGTTCTTTTTGCTGATGACATCAAAATATTGAAGCAAATCGGATCGATTGAGGATTGTTCGATGCTGAAATATGATTTGGGTGCCCTGTATCACTGGTCTCAACAAAATCAGATGCCACTCAACATACGTAAATGTAAAATGTTACAACTTGGCCGGTAACACGAGCATACATATAATCTTGGCCATGAAAACTTTACTGAGACGAGCGCTGAGAAGGATATCGGTATCTGGATTACTAATAACCTGAAACCGAATAGTCATTGCCAGAAAGTTTTCAACAGGGCAAGCGATATCTTGCGAATGCTAAGGAGAATATTTGGGCAGTTCTATCTTAAAACGCCCCACCGCATTTTAAATACTAACATCCATCCGACAATAGAATGCATGATCCCAGTGGGTCGCTTCGCAGCACAAAGATATCGGTCACGACCCACCGGTGAGTCGTATCGCACTCAACGTGTTAAAACGGTTCTCTCTCTTACAAAGAGCGAATAGTCATGCTGGGATTGACCGATTTTACATAAAGGAGGGTGAGAAACGACATGATTCTAACATTTAAAATACTGCGGATGAAAAATCACCATCTCCGCGATTAGATAAAGGTCAGTTCTTCTAAGAATATACCGCGTTATTCAAGTTGTCTCGTTATATCGCAATCAAGACCCGATTGTAGACGTCATTTCTTCTCGGTGCGTATTTGCTGTCTGTAGAATTCACTATCACAGGATATTGTGAACGCCCCTACGATCCGTGATTTCAAATCGAAACTGGATGCTTATATCAAAGAGCAATCCACTATCGGTCTTGTATATTGACCCCATATGAACCCACACAAACCAAACACCTCAATGGAATTTGATACCATCCTATGGCTGTCATCCAATGGTACATGTACAGCGATTGCTATTTTCACTATAAAATCTTGATTCTCGATTCTTGATTACAAACAGAGAAAATACATGTCCGAAACAATCAGTGTAGATGCTTTGAGGATACCGTGGTCTGAAAAATATTATGGGTAAGGTCACAGACCCTTCAGTACTTCATACTCACCATCCCTTCGAAAAGTTCCTCAGGAATGCCAGGCAGCTCGTTCACCACCATTCACACATGCAGAGATTGCGAAAAGAACTACGTCAGACAATCGGGCACATGAATTCTTGAACGTCAGTTGACCGTACGCAGACATGTCCGGAATTCACTAATCTCAATGAATATCGACCAATTCGGGCATCAGTTCGACTGGGACCGCACGAAAATATTAGCTAAAGGAAATGACCGACGGGCGCGATCCGAAAATGTTCCATTGCACTCAATAGTTTTTTGACAGGAGGACCAGCCTACAAGATATTAAAAGTGTTGCGAAGAAGATTGTTATACCTAGTTACAGATTCGGAGCATTCGGCCAACTCTGCCGAACATTTTTTCCAGAATTTGAATGAGGTGAAGATCGAAGAAGACGAAATAATTGTTTTTTTGACGTTCCGGCACTATTCACGTCGATCGACAGAACACTCGCCAAGCAAACTATAGCATTTTTACACAATGAAAAAGGAACGGGACATAATGAAAATCCATTGACACATGAGAGTTTAATGGAACTGATCAAGCTGTGTCTTGAAACGCACTTCAAGTTCAATGGAAAAATATATGAACAAATCCGAGGAAAGCCAATGGTATCATAGATTTCCAGCCTAGTTGCTGAAGCAGCTATGTGTCGTTTCGAATGAATTGACTGTCAATAATCCGACAAAAAATATGGATCCGCTACAGACGATACGAACTGTATTAATCACATAGAAAGTTCAATTATGTATTTACTAGAATCCAATTTACAAAAAAACTGAATTTGACGGCTGTTTACCATTCCTTGATGTTCAAGTGAAACAGATAAGCGGTGACCTGCATCTACCGAAAAACCTCACACACGGATCAAACATTGAACTTTCATATCATGCACCCGAACATTCACAAATGTAGTTCCACCAGAACTCTATTCAGAAGATCGGCAACCCACTGCAGCACAGATCAACTTACTAGACCAAAAATGAATATTTGTTCAAAGTTTTCCAGAAGACTGGATTGCCAAGAGTCTTCCAATTACGCAGCAGGTTCAACCTACCCCAACAATGAAATCGATGAGAAAACAGAACCTGGCGCACTCTGCCATATGTTCAACGTATCTCAGAAATCGCATTCCGGGTAGTTCAGCCACTTTGTATAGTCTTCGCGCATAAACCTGCGTCAACACTTCACAACAACACGAAAGACAATTTGGCGAAAGAAGAACGGTAGAATATTATCTACAAGATTGCATGCAGAGATTGTGGAGAAACAGACCTACGTCAGACAAACAGGTCGCAATCTGAGCACATGTCTACATGAAAATCAGTTGACGGTACGCAGACATGACCCTAATTCACTAATCTCAATATATATTGAACAATTTAGGTATCAGTTCGACTGGGACCGCACGAAAATATTAGCCAAAGGATATGACCAACGGACGTAAGAATTCCTAGCAGCATGGCATTCAACAACAATCTCAATTTGCCTGTGTTGATATTGAGGTCCATTCTAGCTGAGTTAACCGCAACGATGCTAGTCTGTTTTTGCATCTGTAGTTGGTTATAGAATAGAATTGCCACAACGTCGACAAAGTCGAGGTCGTCCAACTGCTAACGAAGTGTCCACTGGATGCCGTTCCGCTTCCGGTGTGTCGATATTTTCATGATCCAGTCTCTGGCCAGCAGGAACAGGAACGGGGAGAGTAGCAGTCTCGCGTCACTCCGATTCTCACTTCGAAGATGTTACTGAGTTGTCTGCCATGCACTATTCTGTAGGTCATTCTTTCATATCTTCCTGATAATGTTGATGTTCTTTTCTGGTACTCCGTAGTGTCTCAGTAGTCTTCAGGGAGTCAGTCTGTCGACGTTGTCAAATGCCTTCTCATAGTTGATTTAGTCGGTGTTCCGTTCGAGTTCCATTCAAGGGACTGCTCTAGAATCATGCGCAGGGTTGCGATCTGATCGTGGACGATCTCTCCTTTCGTAAACCAGCTTGTGAGTCAACAGCGTCTTTCATTCCGTTCAGCAGAATGCAGTTAAACGCATTCCTAGGGATGGAAAAATGCATTATCTCTCGGTAGTTGGAGCAGAAACTGAGGTCGCCTTTCTTGCGGAGTTTGATGAGGTAGCCTTCTTCTTACTCAACTGGGACATCTTTTTCTTCCCAGATCTTGCAGAATACTGGGTGGAGGAGCTCCACACTTGTCTCGACGTCCGCCTTTAGCGCTTCTACCGAGATGCTGTCGGATCATGTAACCTTTTTGTTCTTCAATAGCTCAATGGCGCTGCGGATCTCTTCCTACGTGAGTGCACAGCAGATTGCCAGATCGCTTCCAGCTGGTAGTATCTCCGGTGGGTTTGAAGGAGCTGCTCTGTTGAGTAACTCCTGAAAGTGCTCAATCCACCTCTATTTCTGTCTTTATTCCTCTGTTATCTCTTCTCCATCACTGTTCCTTACTGGCCTTTCTGGCTTGGCAAACTTTTTACTAATAATTTCTTGCTGGTGGAATACTGGTCCTTGGTGTTGTTTTGATGCACTGCTTCTTCTGCTTCTATGGCCAGTGTCTCTACATAGTTACGCTGGTCTTCTCCGACGTTCGTCCTAAAAATTCTATTTGCTTCTGTATATTCTTATTGTGCTTTTGCTTTTATTGCTCTCATTCTGCTGCTGTTCACCATTGTTTTTTCTCTGATTTCTTCTATCTTCTGTAGCGTCACTGTGGAGATTCATTCATGTGGGTGTATGTTTGTGGCCCAGTACTTCTTGGCATTTTGAGGTCACCACTTCTTTCACTTTCTGCCACTTCTGTTCTATCGTCTCTTCTTCAAGCAGCCCTTCCAGTACTTGGAAATTGCTGGAGAGGGTTTCCTTGATCTCTTCTTTATCCCTACAGTCTTTCGGCATAGCTGTGTTTTAGCGCTGTCGTTGGCTCGACTTCTATATCCAGTTTTTCTTCTACTTCAGCTTTAACCTGGCTACTAGTAAATGATGGTCAGAATCAACGCCAGCTTCTCATTTGACGCGTACACCTTGAAGAGAGCGTCGAAATGTCCTCCTGATACACACCCGGTCGATCTCGTTTTCCGTCGACAGGTCTGGTGACACCCATGTCGCCTTGTGTGCACTTCTGTGGTGGAAAACACTTCCTCCGTTGCTTGCAGCGCATAGGTCGGTGGATCTCTCCCCGTTGTCATTCATCTCACTCAGTATTACTGTTCTATAATCTCCTCATACCCTCGGTTGTTACTGCTAATCTTGGCGTTAGAGTTACCCATTACAATTTCGATGTCCATCTTTGGTCTGTCTTGTATGATGATTTATAGTCTGTTGTAAAAATCCTCCTCCTCTCCGCTGTATTTCGTCGGGGCGGATTATGTCCATGTTGAACCTCGTGTTCTTGGTATATAAGGAAGCTGTCATTATCCCTAGTTCATGCGCCTGGCACCCAATGAGCGCTCTCTGGTCCGACTTCGAAAGCATCATGGCCACTCTCTGGATGTCATCGGCCTGACGGCTTCCAGGTGACTCTGGTTTTCACCGTCCGGCGGCGTACACCTTCTAGCTGGGGGTCCATCCTCTCTCACGTCCGCATTGACTGTTAGTATTCTTGTTGGCGTTTCTGTGGCTAGAAGGTATTTTTACAAGGTGAGATTACTAGCCCCACGCTCAACCCTCCTTCTTTTGCAGTCAGGCTTGGGGCCGTCCTTGACAGAGCTAAACTAAAATGGTTACCTGATTGTATAATCAATCCTTCGAGCAGCGACTGTCGCATCAGATCTGCCCTAATCCTGGCATGTCGGATAATCCATAGGGCATCACATTTATTTAAACACCTCATTAAACTTGGTTCCAGTCTCCCGACAAGCAGTCACAATCTAACCCTTCAAATACCATTTTCCCGTTTAAATTGTCCCCGTTACTTTGATGCACTCTGTGTGTGCGATCTGTGGAATCGTTTACAGTCAGAAATTGTTTCCACATCAAACGAAATGATCTTCAAATAAAAGTTACGACCTTTCATTCTGAACAATAGTGTTTCGGACCCAGTTTACTGAAAACCCTTAGTGTCGACAATTCCCCAATCCTTGTTAAACGTGAAATTACTTTTACTCCATCTTAGAGCCAAGTGGATGCAAAAACGAATGTACAATTTATTTAGCTTTTATACATATATTCCATGGTATTTTATAGCTATTTGCTTTTTTAATCCTAAATATTGAATATTGAACAGCAATCCCGTTTGCGACATGGACATTTCTGAAGCTTCAAGATTTGAAGATTAAATATATATGGTGATAAAAGCAAATAGCTGTACAATACCATAGAATATTTGTATGAAAGTTTAACAAATAGTATTTCAACGTTGGCATTCATGTGCTTAAAAGGAGGAGCAAAATTAATTCCAATTGTGAGATGAAGAGAGGAAATTTCGATCGAAAATATGTTTGGGTAATTTGTTTTTCCAGGTGTGTGTGCAATAAGAAAGCGGTAACCTGTTCCGCAAACAGCAGAAGTGTCAATCACAATACAAAACTGATGTGTTTAGGAATCTCTGGTCCATTGTCTCACGGTTGTGTTGCTACTTGTCGGGTCGCCACGCAAGAGTTTGAGTGATTAGAGTGCTGCTAGGAAGATTAAAACAACAGTGGTTTCCCACGAGGATTTGTGAAACTGCCGATGCTTTCTTTCCTATACATAAATGATTTAACCTCACTCAAAACATCCAAAAAATTTCTGTTTACGAAAGATATCAACAATGAACTCAACATATTGTGAGAAATTACAAAGGGATTGAGACATCATGTCTAATTAAGCGGCTGTCAATGATAAAACATTTAACACATTGAAAAGCAAGGTAGACGGAATGATGGTGCAGAATGCTAAAATTTAAATGAATAAACCTAAAGCGTGAATATTTTCTGCCACGAATCTAAACCCTTGTATGTGTGTAAAAATTAAAAGAAACACTTTAATGGTTTCACTATTGGTGAATAATGTTTCTCATCAAGATATTTTCGGTCTTTAAAACCGCTATATGCCAATGTCTATTCCGCACTTGTGCGTGCGTAGGCCTCATCTGCTGCACGTTTTTGTTCTGCCTGGAACGAAGCTGCGGCTGTCGTAGTTTCCGCGATTTGCACTTGCAACGGCAGGATCTTTTTCGCCATGCGAACAATAAGCGCCCCAACATCAATCATCAAGTACGCGATGAATAATAGTAGAAGCGCTATCGCTAATGGGATGAGCGCGATTATAACTAGTCCAATGACTCGAGTGAGTGGATTTGACTGTTGAACCCAGGTTGCAAAACGCGTTCCCAACATGCTATTTGCTACTTGCACCAGCCGCAGTTCAATTCTTCCCTCCCTTGGACACGCAAGATGCAGCCAATGAGCACCATGTTGTTGTATGGTTCGATTAACCTTCTTATTCATTGGTCTCATGTGCCACACGGGGCAGGGTAAACACTGCGAGCGCCCAACTTCTTCGCTGTATGTGTTGACCGGACAAGTTAAACAGATTGTATCTTCTTCGGTTTGCATCCAGTGTGGTATTAGCAGATCTTTCGAATGCCTGTCGGACAAATACGGGGAATGCGATAGCAATGGTTTGTAATTTTTAGCAGTGTACGGTGGACGTGGGTTGGTCAATCGTGCATTCGCGAATGAACCCGGTGGGCATAAATCTGTGGAAAGTATTTAGAAGGATTTCGGTGAAAACCAAAAATAACATGGCGAATACATACACGTATATTAATGACCACCTAATCCAAATTCAACATCAATGAGTCAAGAGCCCGGTCTTGTATTATTCTCGCTTTTTTATTGATTAGATCATCAAAGATTTGTAGCTTGGTGTGAGGTAAGAATTACCACCAATTTTGCAAAATATCTGTAAGCGAAGATTCTGTAATCTCATGTGTGTCTAGTATGAGTTAACTAGTGAACATTATTCATACAACAAAATTGCCGCACTTGAAATTCTACATGAGTGAAATTAGAAATTAAAGCATATGTCAAATCCATGTAACAACCCAAGGCTGATGACACCGATGCCATACCACCTGCTTTGTTTAAAGAAGGTAATCAAATCCAAATCAGTACATTATGCGACCTTCTTTGCGAAGTGTGGCTGTCAGAATACGTCCATCAGAGTTGGGGAGAATCGGTTATTATACCCATTTCAAAAACAATGTGCGAAGTTCCTGTGCTCTAATCACAGCACGATAAGTCTAACTCCCATCATTACGATATTATTAGCGTCCGTATGCCTTCGAAAATTAATATCGCATAGGGAATCACAGATCCAAGCGCAGCAAGCTGGCTTCCGACCTGGCAGAGGCTG